>CM029379.1:6412983-6695483 GCA_017165825.1 Hepsetus odoe | reverse complement strand
GCTCATAGATGTTAGCAGCTCAGAGTTTCCTCCTTCGCTGTAACAAGCATCTATTTGCTGGATTGGGCTGTATTCTCAGAAGGTGAAAACATGATCTAGCAGATATCTGACATCTCTCCCTGCAATCCTTCTGTTTACTGCAGCTACTTTCAGCTCTCCTGCACTCATACAGGGTTAAAACATGAACTGATGGAGGAGAGTGTGTGTGTGTGTGTGTGTGTGTGTGTGTGTGTGTGCGCGCACTTCAGGCTGAGATACTACGAGAGGGAATGAGGAGAAAATATAGCCAAAGAAGAGGGGGGAAAAAGCGGAAGAAAAGCAAAAAGTGTGTGTGTGTGTGTGTGTGTGTGTGTGTGTGTGTGGGCACGACGCATGGGTGAGAGGGCCCCAGAGGATAAAAACACTCAACAGCGGAAGATTAAAGCAGCTGACATCTCCACCCGCACGCATGAAAAACACACTCTCCTCTCATCCCTTCCCAAGCCTTCCTTTCTCCACCTCTCTGCTGTAATGGTGCTGCTCGGACCTGCCTCGTCTCAGCTCCTCTTTTCTCTCCCCACCTGTTGCACCTGCAGCCATACGGATGAAATTAACCACAGTAACACCAAGCTATAATTAGCTGTAGGATTGGCACAAATAATTACAATACTTTCGCATTTATTCGTTTGGCTGGTTTTCAGTTCCTTGTTTAGTCTCAGAAACTTTATCCGTGATTAACCCTTCAAAAGAGTCTTCTGACAATTTGTCCAGTGGTTAGGGAGCAGGCCCCAGGATCGGAAGGTCGTGGGTTCAGTAGGTTGCCCTAAAGTACCCTTCAGCAAGGTACTGTCCCTCATCACTGCTCCCAGGCGCTGGATATAGCGCCCCGTGCTGCTGGGTGTGGGTAAAAAGCAGAGGTTGCATTTTGTTGCGTTTCACTGTTTGCTGTGCCGTGTTTCATTGTATCGACAGTCAATACTTCAGCGGACCTGGATCTTGTTCTAAAACAGAAGGACGTGAAAGTTCAAGAATATTGAAAATACGTTAGTTTTGCTGGAGTGGCTGAGTGAGTCACCTTTTTAGGCACTTAGGACCTCAAAATACGACATCAAAACATGACCCTTCTGAAAAAGATCTCCGTCTCTCACAAAGCAGAAGGGACTGAATGTAGAATCAGACACAAAATTAATTGTGCCGTCTGGTCAGTTTAGCAGCAAAAGCAATATAAAAAAATCTGAAGCTAAATTATGAGTTTACATTTTCAGCCTTTCAGCTACTATCCAGGAAATCAGAAATCCAGTGAGGGTCATCCATCTCCTCATCTGACATAACATTGCAGCTCATCTCTGGGACGTCCAGTTTAGAAGGTGAATATATATGAATATATGAAGGGAAACTTTATCCTTCACTTCTTGGCTTTATTTATTTATTCTTTGCTTTCAATCCTAATGTAGTGTTCCCAACAGATTAGTTCAAAATATTATTTTCCTAGGAACTTTAGCACATAAGAATTAGCATACACTATATCCACTACAAATATACATAATATACATATTCCACTCTTTGATGTTATATGTGGTGTTTAATGTTTGTTGTTTAAATATATTTTTCTTACCACTAGCGCAAAGAAAAGCCTTGTACTGGCAAATGAATGATTTTGAGACCGATCTTTGATCAAAAGGTTCTGTTTAGTGAGTGAAATGTGTGTGTGTGTGTGTGTGTGTGTGTGTGTGCTCTCCAAGTCTCGCACTTCAAAGCAGACACATCACTCCCAACCACTGTCCTGTCAACGTCTCATTAAGTGTGGATCTCATTAACATGCACTTGCACATGAAATGCACACACACATTTAAGCTTCTTCCATTACCATTCCCTCCTGAAACATCCAACACCCTGATTGCCACACAATGTCTAACACTGTCACGCCTGCAAAGTGACACCATCCCTCCATTTTAACGAACCGCTAACAAAAAAAAAAATGACGAGTATTAAAAAAAAAAAAATTTAAAAAAATGTAAAAAAAAAATGCGGAGGAGCAGAAGTGTCTTTCTTTTTCTTGTCATGATCATAATGAGGGAATCCGTTAATAAGCTTTCATTGCAGTCCTCGCCGCTGGACTGGCTGCTGAGGTGGAGTGTTAATGGGCTCCAGAAGAGCAGTGGTTCATCCAGTGAGCGCAACATTGAGGGACACTCAAAGAAAAGGAGAACATGTTGCTCTTGGTTTTGTATTGAAGCTTTGAGGCTAAATAACCATTGTTATAAACATGCCAGGACTTTGCAAACCACAGGCAAGACAAATCAAATTCTCGAGTGGACCTATGGAGTTGACACTTGGTGACATGCTGTTACCTATCGAAAAATAGACAAAAGTCCATCACACAGCTAAACACAGGAGCCCACCGGACTGTAGATTCCCCTAATATTAGTGCATGTGCTCGGTGATAGCAGGGCAAACCAGCCCACCTTTATTTCACTTTCTATTCAAATGACAACAGGTGCTGAGAGAGAGAGAGAGAGAGCGAGCGATAAGATGCTCAAACAACACAGTGCCTGCTATCAAGCCTGAACAAGTGATTAATTTTATATATATATATATATATATATATATATATATATATATATATATATATATATATAATGCGTGTGTGTGTGTGTGTGTATACATGCACACAATGGCCAGCAAACTACTGTTCCAGTAATCAGACAGTGAAGTCTGCTGAGAGTGAAGTGTTTGTGCCCTGTGCTTTTCCAACCCTCCAGGGACTGAAAGAGTGCACAGCTCAACAAGCTGTGTGCGCGTGTGTGTGTGCGCGCGCGTGTGTGCGCGCGCGTGTGTGTGTGTGTGTGTGTATCATTCTCATCGTCTATTACACACCATCACGTTCTCTTCCCTCTCTGCTCCACATACACATTGGCACAATTATTCTGGGTGGAGCTACACCTCGCACTGACATCATCCTCCACCAATGGGTGCACAGCGTGTCTTACAGGGATGTGGAGCAGCAAACACTCCATTCACACACGTTCGGAAAGCGCCCGTCACATGCAACACAAACAACAACCCAGATGTAAACAAACACTTAAGTAAACAGACGCAGTGGCATAAAAGCGATCCCAAGCAGCTCTGAATACAAACACACACACACACACACACACTAAAATACTAGACTTTTTCAAGCAGATACACTCGTTTGAACATGTGTGAGTTTTGATTGAACACATGGAGCTTTTAATGCCCATTTTCAATCCTGAAGGGACGGTGGTGGCCGCGCGGTCAGAGAACCGACCCCAACATGAGGGGTTATGGGTTCAAATCCCAGACCAGAAGGTTACCCAGAGGTACACTGGAACACCAGACTGTCCACCAACACTGGTCCTCAAGAGCGGGACACAAGGCTGCCTGATGCTCAACGTGGGTGGACGGGTTAAATTCAGAGGAAGCATTTCCTTGTGGTTCCCTGACTGTTGAACTGCAGCTGATTTGTTTGTTTATTTATTTATAAATGCATACTACTTTATATACACACTACTTTTTAAGTATACATACTACTTTTCAAAGTATTTTTGGCACTGCAGTTATATTTCTTGGGTTTTTTTTTTTTTTTTTTTTAAATACACACACTGAATTCTATTATTTGCAGTCAGTGTTCACACGCACTCACAGATGGAACTATAAAAGGGGAAAGAGTGCAGCACTGGCAGAGTGTGCGTTTGTATGTATGTGACTTACAAACACACTAATGATTAGACTCTGAGCACTGCTTGTTTTAGAAAAGTGAAGACACACAGATTAATAAGTGGGGGGGGGGGTGCTCTGTACAGCAAACATTATAAAGCACTGGTGCCACCTACTGGATGAACCCTCTTTTTATACCCTTCCCCCACACTTCACTGAAAAACAGCAAAAACAGTAATCACTCACCCTTTTTTTCCACCTCACTCTGCTTCTCCTCCCTGCTGAAAATTAATAATGCACACCTTCTATAAAACCAAGGGCTTTGGAAAAATAGCTAACATTTCCACACACTTGTTTCCTGATAGCCCGGCAGGCTGGGCAGTTTACAGGATTGTTTTCCGCTGAAATCTCTACATTAATGGCACATAAAGTCACCTGCAGAGTGCACTTCATCGCACTATTCTCCACTCTGATCTACTGCTACCGTGTTAAGACCAGAGCACACTAATCTCAGCGTTCTTCAACAGCAAACACACACACTGTGTGGTTTTGGGAGATTTTATGATCACACTAGTCTGGAGTGCTCTCACAATGTTTACACTGGTCCTTCAGTTCCTTAAACCATTTTTGCACTAGAATGGTATTTGCACAGCAGGAGCCTTTACATGTCTCTGTCACTCTTGCCCTCTAAAAAAAAAAAAAAAAAAAATATTACACACACCAACAGACACACACATTGAGAGAGTGAAATGAGAGTGAAAGGTAGAAAGTGAGTGATGTTGGTGAATAAAGCAGTGGTGACCATCCCCAGTGGTGGGTCCCTGCACACTAGCTAACTTCACAGGCTTTCAATACAGTCAACAGCTTAAAACTCTCTTCTGACCTCTGGCCTTGTCTGCATGCCACAAGCTCACTGGACTTGAGAGAAAACAGGAAAACCACAACTGAAATGTGTAAAACAGTACAGTTGCCGTGGTGATGGGAACAGGAATTGGCTGCGAAAGCAGGGCAGGGTTACAGAGATCATACAGTACCTCAGACAGACAGAGAGAGAGAGAGAGGGGGGGGGGGGGGGGAGAGATAGAGAGAGAGAGAGAGAGAGAGAGAGAGAGAGAGACAAACAGACAGACAGACAGAGCTAGAGAGAGAGAGAAAGGGAGAGAGCAAGAGAGAGGCACAGACAGAGAGAGAACGAGGGAGAGAGACAGACAGACAGAGAGAGAGCGAGAGAGAGAGAGAGAGAGAGAGAGAGCGAGAGAGAGCAACAGAGAGCGACAGAGAGCGAGAGCAAGAGACACAGACAGACAGAGAGAGAGCGAGAGAGAGAGAGAGAGAGAGCGCGAGAGATATCGACCAATCTTTGTTTTGTTTTTATTTCCACTTTCAGAGGAAAACACAGGCCCGTGACAGTAGAGGAGGAAGGCTTGAGCTGAAAAGGTGCAGAATGAGGGGGCGGGGCAGCAGATGGTATGCAGGAGTTGCCCCTCACCTGTGGGTTCAGTGGGATACACCTGCCACCACCGCAGTTCTTCACACAGCACTCAGATAAAGCCACACAGGCCTACTCTTCCAAACCAACCCAACAACAGGGAAAGAGGAGAAAAAGAAAGGAAAACATTCAGGGCTTGTGTTTACTTTTGTCTGCATCAACACTGATTGGTCGATGTGTGCTGACATCAGCTAGCAGTCCAGTGGAAGGAGCTGAAGATTTGGAGGGGAAAAAGGAGTTGTTGAGGGAGGGCGGAGGCAAAGACAAGCCATGGGGTTTTGTTTGCTGATTGCAAAAGTGTTTTTGTGTGTGTGTGGAGTGAGAGAAAGACTCATCTGGAACCACTGGAAATTCAGAATTAAAAAGAGTTATATATATATATACACACACACACACACACACATTACATTATACACACTAAAAAATATTGGTGCAACAGTCACTTTAAGTGATATAAAGTACAATGTATTGCAAAAAATCTGAGCGCACTAGTGAGATTATTAGTGAAACAACCCATTAAAAGTGGATTCTTTGATATTTTAACCTAAATTTCCACATTCCTTGGAATTCGACGTATCTCCCTTCCTTTATTCATATCGCACGGCCAAGTCTCCCCTCACAGTCACCCGAAAACCCATTTCAAAAGAGACGATTAACGTCAACGTTTGAACATGTTCAGTGTCAGAAATCTTGATAATAATCTTTAAGAAATCTTTAATAGCTAATTAACTGAGCTACAGAACTGACTGGAGATGGCAAACATTGGAAACAACATATTGCTCTCTACATGAAGTCCCCAACCAGCCAGTTTACTCTTATTTTGACAGACCAGCGTTGCAATTTTGTCAAAAAAAAAAACATGAGGCAGGAAATTAAGGTACTGAGTGTCGTTGCTACACCTAAACCAAAATGATAAAAATGCAGAGGACGTTTACTTCTGACCCTGCACTGGATTTTATTCTCTTAAACTCTAAAAATAACTTCATGATGTGATCAGACAACACAAATCTTGCACAGATTTTTTATTTTTTTTATTCAAGATTTAAAATGCCAGCTTATCTGATTTAAGTAAATAAATAAGTTATAATAAAAAATTATTTGATTATTTAGTTATTTAGTTATAAAGTTATTTAGATTGTAAAATTGGTGAAACATGGTAAAAACTTGTGAAAAAGTGCCACGGGCTTAATGTGTTTTTTTTTTGCCAACATGGTATAAAATTCAGTTAAAAAAAAAAAAAAAAGAAAAAAAAAAGTAAAAAAAAAAAAAAAAAAAAAAAAAAAAAAAAAAAACTAACCAAGGGGTTTGTGAGTTGCACAACTGTCAGCAGTAGAAAGCAAGTTCGTTCCCCACTGGTACCACAGCCACCACACAGTTGCCCTGGTCTCTGTGGGTGAGTAGAATGGTCCCACTCACTACCAAATCACACATCCAGTTCTAGCACAGGTGCCCTTTGGCTGACGTAAAACAAGTTCTCATCCAACTACACTGCCCAGTGGTGTCTCCTCAACAGCAGATGCAGCTGTGCTTAACGTGACTCAAAGGAAGCACATGTTTTCCTCCACCCTCCCAGTGCTGGTTGTCTTGTGTCATAGGGGGAGGGAGTCGGTGCAACAGGAGACGACTAAACGACGAGAAGAAAAAAGAAGGGGGCCTAAAAAAATTTTTTTTAAATGTCCAAAAATAATTCAATAAGCATTTTGGCCGAAATGAAAAACAAACATCTATGGTCACTGCGACTGTACTGAGGGTGTGTGTGCTGTTGTCAAATGTAGAAACAATAAGTAGAGCTGAAAATGTGAACATCGGGTCCGTTCATCTATAACGGGATTTACCGATGAGCCAGCACTGCTAAAGAAAGAAAGAAAGAAAGAAGTGCAAATAGGAGTAAACAAACAAATGAGCAAATGTTTGAAAGGGAAGTGAATGAACGAAACACTACAAACACGTTCCTGAGCGCAGACAGACAGTAGGAAGCATCGCAATCTGACCGACACCAACACTCAGCACGAGAAAACCTCCTCTCTCAATGGAAAAAAAGAGCACTTGAGAAGAGAAAAGATGCAAAGAGACATTTCCCGGCAGTTGTGCAATCCTAGTGATGTAATAACTGCCTTTTCTCAGCTCTGTGAGACCTCAGGTTGGTGATACTAAACGTTTCCCATCCCAGAGAAAGTGTGTGTGTGCGCGTTTGCAGTTGTCAACAGCCTTTTCTTCCTTTTTCTTCCATTGATGGAGTGACTCTCCCACATATGGCTTTATATATCTCACACACAGCGGCCCATAAATCACACCTCTCTGAAAGAAACCCTCAGCTGCTCTAATACTGTACAAACATTAATCTCAGACTAGCAAGTTACAATAAGGAATACTCAATGTACTGCACATTTACACAACACTGATGGTCCCACAAACAATCTGAGGACTGATTTTTGAGTTAAAAAATGTCATTTTTTTTATTGGTTCAAACAGGAGTCTAGCGTGCTTTTTTTTTTTTTTTTTTTTTTTTTTTTTTTTTATCCAAGAGTTAGTACTGACCTTGGGTCTCTTCACAGCAGAGCTGTTTTACTGATGATGCATGCACGCTGACTCTGATCAATAGGTACATAGTTTTGCATTTAAAACCTTCTTAAAGGGACTTTAAGATGGATATCAAATGAACACGGCCTTCGTTATACACGGCTGACAGTAACGGCTATCTGTAGAAGTGTTCGAGTGGCCTTTGTGATTCATGGAGCTGCGTGATCATGCAGTGCGGATAAGACTTGTTGATAAAACTTGTAGACAACGTGTTGGTCTTGCAATTGCATATGCTTTTGAAAATTCTAAATATAACAGCGTGTACACAGGCTGAAAAACTGAAGCATAAATGCACGCTTCTCTCGGGAAGGTGTGAAAATGAACTGCACTTCACTGCACGCGGCACTGCGATGTGCTAAAATTATTAGGTTCTACTGCTGAACTTACCACTTTACATGTTAGATTGCATCATGAGCACAAGTACCCATTCCCAAAAATAAATTAATAAATAAAAATGTTATATGTATTTATATAATATTCTCTTTGCACCCTTCGTGTGTTTGTGGTTTGTATTATATATGGTCCTACAAGAACCGTTTCAGTAAGGCTCATCTGAGCCTCGCCTCAGGCCTTGAGGCTCCAGGAACATCATGACTTTTGAGTCACCATCAAACTTTCTCCACAACACTGACCCGACGCACATGTACGCAGTTATACATCTACCCTACTGATGAAGTCTGAGAAAGTGTCACGTTCCAAAATGTGCATATTCTCAACAACAACCAAACTTAACACCAGTCTCTGTGGGGATCTCAGAGCTGTTGCTCATTTTTCTAACCTTTTTCTAATCGTGACCGCAAACAGAGCAGTGAATAACACTCCTTTCTCACATGGATAAGATTTTTTTTCACCTGCACACAGGTCTGTCCATATAAGAGTCTTTGTGATCAGGAACTTGTGTCAGTCTAACTGTTCGGCGGGGCTACAAAGAAAGGGTTTTTAATGATAATGGATACTGAGTGAACACCTGAAGAATATTTTATGCATCACTGGGGGAAACGCCAGTCAGTCTGTCTCTCGTGCAACAATCATGTTTATAAAAGTCAGAAGTTTAAGTAATTGCCATGATCAGCTGAGACGTGTTTGCTTTGCCAAGATTAATTCTTTAGTTCCAACACTCCTGGCTCCTTCGCACTGCTGGAATATCCCTGTGAAAGCCACAGCTAAAAGGATTCTCTAAAAGTTTCCGAAACCCTACGACATGCGATCGTCTGTGAACGCAGACAAATGTATAACCCGCATCTAAAAACAGTATTAGTGCTCAATTCAAAGCCTTTCTTCTGTGCTCTTCACACATTTTGTCTTACGGTCCAGTTAAACAGATAACGGGAGACATGGTGGAGCAGTGGGTAGTACTGTCACCTCACAGTGATCAGGGTTCGATTCCCAGCTGGGGCACGCTTGGTCCTTTCTGTGTGAAGTTTTCATGTTCTGCTTGTGTCTGCGTGGGTTTCTCCCAGCCTAAAGACATGCAGGTGGACTGGAGACGCTAATTTGCCCCAAATGCCAGTCTGTAGTTTGCCCTACTATGGACTGGCGAGCTCTTTGGAGTGTTTTCCAGCCTTCCGCCCTGCGCGAGTTTTATCAGGCTCCCACGACCCGGGTTAGGATAAGCAGTAAGATAACGGATGGACAGATAACAGTGCTCGCAGTGTCAGAAGCCACACAAACAGCACTCAAGCTTACTCAGCATAGTTTGAGGAAAGTGAGCAAAGATTGAGGCAAATTTCTAGCTCATGATTTCTAAGCTTCCTTCATTTTATTAGCTTCATCAGCCTCAGCGCAAAAGTACAAAAAAAATTTTTAGACACCGAACATGTATTGGCCGATAGACTACGTCTGAGTTTTACTGCCAGTTCAATGTCTTGCTAAAGAGCTTGAGTTTGTATCTGTGTTTTTACATTGATTACCACTAATGGATCAGTTTCAGGGTGTATTGGCTGAAAGAATAGTGCTGACTTGGCACTTCTGCCAACTCATGTCAGTCAGCGATTCTATAACCTCTACAGCTGCAATGATTTACAATCTGCACAGAAAGGCTACGGTAACTAAGAGGGATTTGAATATGCACATGTACTGCAGCCCAACTCTTGGACGAAGCCTTAGCGAGCGCTGAAATCAAGCAGCTTCCATTTGTATTTGAAGGTCAAGGGGCAACTTTTTCCTTTTCCTTGCTAATGGACCATTCGGCTCAAGCACTCACTTTTTCATTCAATGATTCGATCCCCAAGGCAGGATCAATTCTACATGGTGGGAAGGAGATGACTGTGAGCTCAGTGTAAGAAAAATAGAAAACTGATGCAAGAACTCTGCAGTGTGAAGACTCGCTTTCTGTCAGCTAACACACACACACACACACACGCTTCAACACAGCTCGCTCTTCACTGGAGATTTATTTTGTCTGTCCCTTCTTGGCTAATGACTACACATGTTGTGCAGCCAGTTGCTGCTGAATGCGTTAGCAGAAGCACTGCTGGGGAATGGCAGTCGCTGCTCAGCAATCTATGAAGAAACTTGTTTTTCTGATTGCTGGTCAGCGCATTTTCTGAGCCATTGCTCTGGACAGCGATGCAGACACAAGAGGACAACGGAGTGTGTGTTGGTCTAAGTGTGTCCTCCAACACTACCATGTCCTCTTGTAATTGAAATGGGGAGGTCCGCTCCTTCAGCCGTGTTGGGTGATGTGTCGCAACAGAAAAAGGCCATCTGGCAGGCTCGGTGTCCGGGGACACAATGGGCCACCGGGGGCACAGGAAGTGACCACTGTAACACCTGACCAGCCTGCAGACAGCCAGGCGATTTGCAAAGAGGCACATGGACAGAATCCATGAGAAATTTATGGGACGCATCTGGAGGGTTAGGGCCCTGGCATGCGCTGGGAACAGTCAAAAGCTGTACATGTTATTAATTATGGAAAGTTCACCTACTGTCTATCAGCCACAAAAAAGGTTCCTGAACACTGCGTTTTTTCTACTGAGAGCACAGAAAAAATGTTACACACACACACACACACACACATATATATTATGCAGTTTACGATGGTAGAGCACATGCTTTGCATGTATGAGGTCCAGGGTTCAATCCCCTGCAACTCCATTTCTGGGGCAGCGGTGGTCTAGTGGTGAGGGAGTCGGCCACAGAATCGGAAGATTGTGGGTTCAAACCCCTTACCAGTTGGTTGCCCTGAGGAACCCTTGAGCAAAGTACCGTCCCCGCCACTGCTCCCCATGCGCTTTCATAGCTGCCCCCTGCTGCATGGTGTGTGTTTGTCCATGGGTTAAATCTGGAGATCCAATTTTGTTGTGGCTCACTATGTATCCTCACAATGACAAGAATAGTAACAATTAAATTAAAAACAATTAAAGTAACATAACGTAACGGGGCAGCGGTGGCCTAGCGGTTAGGGCGTTAGCCGCATGATCGGAGGATCGGGGGTTCAAACCCCTTCCCAATAGGTTGCCCTGAGGTACCCTTGAGCAAGGTACCGTCCCCATCACTGCTCCCCGGGCGCTTTCAATAGCTGCCCACTGCTGCACGGGTTTGAGTGTGCATGGGTAAAATGCAGAGGTCCAATTTCGTTGTGGTTCATGTGTGCTGTGCCGTGACCTCGCAATGACCAGGGTTTTCACTTTCACTTTCATAAGCAAGAATAGAGTGTTATGTGAACTAAGATTTGCAGATAAGACGGTTTATTTAATATCAGAGGAGGGCACACTTATTTTCACTTAAAATTAAGAAAACTGATTGCAGCTGTGCTTGTTATTTGCATGTATTGAAGAAAAAAAAAAACAAAGGCTCATTAGCTTCATGCAAAAGACATCATGCTGCCTGACCTTAACTGCCCATCACTGATGCACTGTTAGCGTGCATCAGTGCGCTATTCCTTTAAGGCTGCGTGTGTTTAATAGTGAGCTGCCGGCCCCCGTGTTTAGAGCTGCAGGAGTGTGCAGGCTTCGCGCTCATACGGGTGTGTAAATATTTGAGAGCGCTATTCATTAATGCTGAGCCGTTTATTTAACTTTGTGGCTCTGTTCACGAACTTCAGTCTCTGATTGTTTAACCCTGTCGCCTGGCACATACATACCCTGCACTTTCTATTTGAAGCAGACACAGGTAAACACTCATAAATGAATGTATACATGTCCGCACATCAAAGAGAAAAAGTGAGAGTTTGTGCATTCACACACACTACCACTCTTAATCCTCTACTCCGCTGGGTCAGTCAGGTGACTGTGTTAATAATATTGAGCAGATCCAATCAGGAGGTGCTGCTGATGAATGTCAGCTGGTTCCCACACACAGTCAGAGACACCTGGTCTTCTAGCTGTTCCTTCCCACAACCAACAGAGAGTCAGTCAGCCTCCCTGTGTCTCGACAGGTCAGTAAAAGCAAGAAAGGGATAAACATTTGAGATCATACTTAGCTACAAGGTTAATTTATCAAATGTAAAATTTGAGTCAAAAATCACTACTAGATTTTTAATTTCTGATATACAGTGTCAGAAAACATCCCACTGGTGGTCTAGTGGCAGGATACTCGCTTACAGACCAAGAGATCACAGGTTCAAATCTCCCCATCTCATCTCCAGCACCACCCATTGGGTTCCTGAGCGAAACCCCTAATTCCAAGTTGCTCCAGGTGTACTGCCCCTGTAATTGGGAAATGGAAGTTACCCTGGACAAGAGCATCTGCTAAATGCCATAAATGTAAATGTAAGTGTCAGGGGGCTCTTTCAAAGCACTTTTAATGTGTAAAATTACTTCCATCTTCTTGTCACCCAAATTTGTATATCTTCCAAACATGTAATAATCCTATTTAAAGAGCCACCAGTGTTCTTTCTAAAGAAAACAAAACTGTGTACCATCAGCGTAACGGTGAAAAGAGACACCGAGCTGTATGATGCGCTACCTCGTCATGAAGGGTTTGTTTATTCAACATCTCCAGAACACACCATCACTTTCACTTCACTCCTGTTCATTACACAGCGAACATTACCAACCATAATGTAAAACATTATGCAACTTCGGGATGTGATCGATATGTGTGTGTGTGTGTGTGTGCGCGTGTGTGTGTGTGTGTTCACACTCAGTGGGATGAACCCATTACACAGCTACTTTAATAACAGGAACTGTCTGACCCCTCATGGCACTGCTGCACTGCAGTCTTAACCTGTCCCATCTAACACACAAACACACACGCAAGCATGTTCACACGTGCACACACACACAGATCTGGGCAAAAGGACATTTTTTACACTGCAAATAATTACAGCACAACCACCTTTTCTATCGTTGACTTTTTTTTAGGACTCAAACCTTAATTAATCCTGTTCACTTGTATCTAGTGTAGCACTGCGTGTTAAAAGCTTAAAAAAAAAATTTATTTCTGAGAGATGTGTAAACACTGATGAGATAACAGTGGTAGAAAAATGGCCTCCTACACATACCAACAATGCACTCGAAATTACTGGTACCACTTGATAAGATTAGTCACACACAAAAAATGAGAAACATGTTCAGTCTTTAACTGATAAATTTATTCAGAGAAAACTAAATCCCTCATCAAGAAAATGATTCGTTTTAACAATCGTGCTGCCTGAAAAAGCAGCATGTTCCCCATTTAAGTTGATCTGGGTTGATTGGAGTGTGTTGAAACATTCAATATGTAGATTATGACGTCCTGATTGATTTGGGTACAAATACGAGGTGACATGGGAAAGATAAGAGGACGCACGAACCCAATGCGAAAGAGAAACTGACCTTCACGCGCCTGGGAATGGTTATAAAAATAGCTTCTTCACCTGAAAATGCCCATTTCTGTTGAAAAGGCAATTATAAGAATAAACTCATTTAACAAAACTGTTACTTGCTTAAAAGAGGACAAGTTTTCGCGTAAAAAAAGGATGGCGATATGGACGAGAACCTCCTCCCAACTATGTATTTGTGTAAGGACCTGGAAACCTGGTTAGGGTCCATGATATCAACTCCTTGAAGTACCCGAATATTTTAAAGTCCCGCAGCTCTGACAAGAAAACAAAACCAGGTCCTCATTGGCTCTTCCAGCAGGACGATGATCTGAAGAATCTGTCCAAATCAACACAAAGCAGAGTCAAGCTTCTGCCTTGGCCTCCTCAGTCCCCTGACCTGAAGCCCTGAAGAGGAGACTGCACAGAAGAGGTCCTAGGACCCAGATGTGGAGAGAGTCCACAAAGAGGAATGGACTCCGCTCTGTATTCTTCTTTATGTTAGAGGAGACTCTGTGCTATTTTTTCAGCCAAGAGAAGTAAACAGTTTTAAACGCAGTGGTGCTAATTACTGTGGCATTTGTGTTTTCATTGAAAACTGATTCTTTTTTTTTTATCTGAATAATCTTATTACAGCACCATTAATTGTGGAAGGCACTGTACTTGCAGACATGTATGCTCCCCCATATTGACAGCAATGCAACACACAACCACCCACACAATCTCACACACACACACACACATACAATAGAAAGTGACGAGTGCATTCTTTTTTCTTAATGTCACTCCACAGCTACTTGAACAAAAGCGTCTTTAATGCACATTAGCATTAGTAAAGTCTGCTAAAGTGCACACGAGGCCACTCGAGCTCCAGTTACTACCTTAATGAGCTTTAAAAGATTCTTCTCAACACACTTTCATTAACGCACTTACAAATTCCATCATAATCCTTGTTTTAATAACAGCTCCTCAAATCTACACTAACGAACCTAAATGAACTTAAGTAGATGCAAGAGTGTGTACTGGGCCTGAAGTGCTGAAAGAGGGGAGAGAGAGAGAGAGAGAGAGAGAGAGAGAGAGAGAGAGAGAGAGAATATTTACTTTCCAGTAATTAAACGGATTAGACTGAATATTTGTGATATTGTATTACATTAAATCCATGCTATGGAAGGTTTCCATGCCGCACCCTCTTTGGAGGGATGCTGATTACATCAACACATTAGTCCTGAAAAGCCCTAAACACTTAATAATATCTGTAACCAGTCCACAGTAATGTCTATCATAAGGGCCTGTATATAATTCAGATAAACGTAGCAAACAAGTAATAAAATGTTATGCTCTACCAAGCAGCAAACTGCATGTCTAAATTAACACACGCCTCAAAATATGTCTTCTTTATCTTACAGATTAATCTTAAACTTTGGCTCTTCACACAGTTCGACTTCCTATTAACTGTAGGAATGGAGAAATGTAAAAAGC
The DNA here is from genome assembly GCA_017165825.1 of Hepsetus odoe. Lineage (NCBI taxonomy): Eukaryota > Metazoa > Chordata > Actinopteri > Characiformes > Hepsetidae > Hepsetus > Hepsetus odoe. Next base: position 6,680,535 of record CM029379.1, on the reverse strand, counting down.
TGAGGATGCAACACTACAGTGCACATGGAGAAGTTTAACCCCATAGACCATGCAAGAGTGGGCAACCATATACAGTGCCTGGGGAGCAGTGTTGGGGAGGGTACCTCATGAAAACAAACGTCTCTGGGATTTGAACCCATGACCTTCTGATCCTGGGACCTAGTCCCTAAACACTAGGCTGCCCTTGCCCAAATTACAAGGGTACACTGGGCCCTCAGGAAAGAAGATACAACAGGAGGGTCCACAATCAGGGTCTGTCCAAAGCAGCCTGGATTGTAGAGACCAGATCAGCCCAGAGCTTGCCTGTGTGTGTGTGTGTGTGTGTGTGCTCCAAATTTAGAAATTCAGTGTTTACATTGTTTTAATGCCTATCTCTGAGTTTCTATGTCAAGAATGTCTGGGTTGACTCTGCCTTGTGTGTGTGTTTGAATGAGGGAGGGTGTGCATGTGAAAATTTTTAAGTGGCTGATAGTAAAGTGTGTTTATGTGACAGTCTGAGACTGAATCAATACGCAAGCGTATAAGTCAAGGGCAACATGAGTTTGTGTGTGTGGCTCTTTGCTCATGTTTTCACCCAGATCTTGTACTGATGATGGAAAATTCAACCTCTCTCTAGCTCCCTGAACTACTACTACTTCTTTTGCCTGCTCACGTTAGGCATTGTTGTCTTGGAATATTCCTGTGCACATTCAAAGGAAAAACCTGGTAATTCAGTATATTCAGTCGGTCAGTTGACATAATTTTTGGGAAACGTCATAACATTACTGAACCAAGTGACTCAACCCCATATCATAACACTCCTGCCACAGGCTTGTATGGTAGACAGTAGGAATGATGGGTGCGTCACTTATTCTGCTTCTAATATTACTAGTATTTTTTTTAAGCTTTTTAGGGGCAGCGGTGGCCTAGTGGTTAGGGAGTTTGGCCACAGGATCAGAAGATTGTGGGTTCAAACCCCTCACCAGTAGGTTGCCCTGAGGTACCCTTGAGCAAGGTACCATCCCTGCCACTGCTCCCTGGGCGCTTTCATAGCTGCCCCCTGCTGCACGGTGTTTGCGTGCATGGGTTAAATGCAGAGGTCCAATTTCGTTGTGGTTCACTGTGTGCTGTGCTGTGACCTCGCAATGACATGAATAGTCACTTTCACTTTTTCTTAGATGTTTCTTTGCTGGATGCAACAATTTGACCCTTCTGAAACAGTGTTTCCACTACCACAGCAGCAGGGAGTTAGTCTTACTGCATCAGTTATGGTTAACCAGCATTTTCCCAGCAGAACTTCTCCAAGAGCCTCAACTACTTGCTTAGTTAAATCTAGCTGATGATGTATTTTGCCAGACAGTGTAGAAGAAGTAAGCATTAAATCAGTTTTGGAAAAATCACTGGTAGCAGATACCAGTGATGGCAAGACAAGCATCTACCAGTACCAACACATTACAATAATTGCACATTACATCACTGAGAGAAGTATGAATCAGAGTCCATAAAATGAAGCCAATGGTAGCTGATGAAAAGGGGGACATTTTAGAGGTGTTTTGGAATAAGTGGCAAAGCTATGAGAGTAAATAATGAATCCAACACAGATGTGGCAGTAAAAAAGCGAAACATCGTTAATTAAGGTTACATCACACACACTGCAAAACCCGGGGCTCAAACGTCTGTACGCAATTACCTCCGATGCAAAAAGAACAGCAAAGTTCAAGCCTGTGATTGGGTGGATGAAGACATCATCCAGGGTCAGGACTGTGCTCTGAAAGAATTGGGAGTCAGAATCATTACTCATCATTATGTTTAATAACAAACATCACTGTCTATGTATTAGTAAGATAAAGTTAAAAATATCAGTTTGTGTTATGCAAACCTCCCCCAGCCATCTTTCTCCCAGAGCTCATACGAACTCTCTTCACCTCATGTTTTAGAAGTTCTTTGAGCAACATGGTGAAGAGAGACAATGGAGAAGGAAACATGACAGCTTTTGAGAGTTGTGTTCCATGGCGACCTGGATGACAAAATAAATAATAAATCATTCAAGTCAATCGGTTTTATTTACATAGAACCTTTTACAACTACAGCTTTACAGAATCCGGTCCGAGCCCCAAGTGAGTAAGCCGAGGGTGACAGAGGCAGAACTCCTCCTTCCTCTAAAACTGGAGGAAGAAACCTTGGAAGGTAAGAGATAAATCCGAGTCAATTATGATGCCCAGGCTTTTGACAGTGGGTTTGGATTAACTGTAAAATTAGCAAAGTCTAGTATTAAACCTGAAAGTTTGTCTCTAGCAATTTTAGGACCTAGCACATGAAATAATAATATAATTGTGTCTCATCAGCATAACATTGGAATTCGATTCCATGTTTCTCGATTACTTAACACAGAAGGAGCATGTGTAATATGAGAAGTAGGGGACCTAGGACAGAGCCTTGCCGGACTCCATAATAGATTTTTTGACCATTTACATTTACAAATTGATAACGGTTGGTCAAGTATGAATTAAACCAGGAAAGGGCTGTTCCCGTTATTCCAACCAGGTTTTCTAGTCTGTGCAGGTCTATGGTTTCAAACGCTGCACTAAGGTCGAGCAGGGCTAGCAAAGATATCGACCCTTTGTTGCCCATATTAAGTAAAGGCTTAATAACTGCTATTTTGAATACGTCTGGCACATAGCCCAAGTTGAGGGACGAGTTTACTATTTCTAATAAAGGCCTGCTTATTACTGGCATGACCTCTTGAAGTAGTCTGGTAGGGACTGAATCGAGGATGCAAGCAGAAGAATTGGAAGAGGAAATAGGTGAGATGAGGTCGGTCTGAAGAACAGGATTAAAGTAAACTAACCTCTCTGTTGGTATTAGGTTTTGATCTATATCTATTTCTGTCTCGGGCAGTTGACGCGGTGCATTTGTTATTTGGTTTTGGATTTCTTGCCAAATGATTTCAATCTTATTGTTAAAGAAATCCACAAAAGGTTTGTCCATTGCAGGTATCTGACTTTCAGCTCCTCCATGGTTCTTCGTAAGAAAAGATATTGTGTTTAATAAAAATCTAGGATAATTTTTACTGGAATCCGTTTTTGTTGTTAGGTAGGCTGAGCGTGCGAAGGTAAGTGCCCTCTTATATTGTATGAAGCTCTCAGTCCAGGCAGAGTGATATGGTTCTAATTTGGTCAGCCGCCATTTACGTTCTAGTTTCCTTTTGCTTTAGAGCACGTGTTTGGTTAGTGTACCACGGAACAAGCTTTTTTGTCTAATTCTTTTACGTTTTAACGGTGCTACATTAGCTAACGTGGAACGAAACGTGTTCTCTAAGCATTCAGTGAGATTATCCAGCTCTTCTGGACCAGATCGTGAACTAATAAGTGTCGACAAGTCCGGAAGGTTTTCAATAAAACTAAAGGATGTGGAGCACATTATTAACATGATCACAGAGTGATGTACATAAATGATAGCTATTGTGGATCTGATGTGTGACAATATGGTGATCTGAGATCACTGTTGACGGGGAATAATGGCAGTGTTGGTCACCTGAACATCTAGTGTAAGGATTAAGTCTAAAGTATGGTTATGGCAATGAGTGAGCCCTATTGCATTCTGGATAAAACCCATAGTATCAAGGATGAATGTAAAGGTTAATTTCAGTGAGTCTTGTTCCTTCTCAACACGAATATTAAAGTCACCAACAATTATTACTTTATTTTCATACACTGTCAGGCTTGCTAGAAAATCACTGAACTCCTTTAGAAATTGTGAGTAGGGTCCTGGTGGCCTGTAGTTGGTAATCAGTGAAAAGGCTGGCCTTTTTGTATTTGGATTAGTTATACTGAGATGAAGGGTTTCAAAAGAAGCCTGTTCAAACCTGTTCTCTGACTGAAAACTATGGTGTTTTTATGTATAACTACTATACCCCACTCTGCCAATTAAGCGAGGATTGTGTACATAACTATAACCGGTCGGGTTTCATTTAATGTAATAAACTCATCAGGTTTAATCCAGGTTTTTGTGAGACACAGAACATCAAAGTCCTCTTTATTAATCATCCCATTTACAATTACAGCTCGAGTGTTCAGTGATCAAATATCGAGAAGTCGCAGCTTTAGATCTAAGGTGTTGATGTTTGCTGATTTAAAAAAGTTTTTCTTTTGTATAGCTTTGTTCAGACACGGTCTCAGTATGGTGAACCTTGAGTGATGCCCCACTGCATCTTGCAGATGGTCGGTTTTGGTCCCGGCCCTGGATTTTCATCAGCAGCTACCTATAGGCAGCCTAGGTGACCTATTGGTTAGGGAGTTGCCCCGGATCGCAAGATTGTGGGTTCGTTTCCCTCACCAGTATTTTGGCCTGAGGTACCCTTGAGCAAGGTACCGTCCCCATCACTGCTCCCCAGGTGATTTCAATAGCGGCCCCCTGCCGCACGTGTGTGTATGGGTGAAACACAGAGGTTGAATTTCGTTGTGTTGTGTTGTGCTGTGCTGCGTTTCACAATGACAAGAATGATCACTTTCACTAAACTTCTCTGCAGACTCACTAACAGACTAAGGGCTACGCTGCAATAAACGAGAGCAGGACCCTGCTGCAAGGGGTGGACACCAACCTGACCTAACAGACCAGGCTTGCCCTCAAAGGCAGAGCAATTATCTATATATACGCCACATTATTTTCCGAGCACCATTTGAACATCCAGCAATGTAACGCCCAAAGCCTGCAGTAAGCGTGCCGAGCCGCTTCAGTTACTCTTCAATGGAAGAAAAATTCGTAATTTGATTTCTGCAAAAGATTTTTTTCCAAAACAGACTTGTTGGCCAGCAGAACGCTAATGTCCAACTCATGAGTTCAATACACATCCAACCTCCATTTCAAAGTCCCACCTGCACATGGTGACAGTCCATCTAATAGAAGTGATCGAGTCTGAACTGCAATATTGGTATTAATTCAATTGAAATGATACCCCATCTTTGCAGTCATCAAAACAATCCACACGAGTAGAAACACACCAAGGTGTGTGCTTTCAATCTCACCACTGAAGCAGGCAGCTCATCTGGAAAAGTTTGGCATGAAGCGATTAAAGGTTAAGTGCTTTGGGGCTGTAGTGAGAGTGGCGAGAAGAGGGGTGGCAATGAATGTCATGATGGTTCCTCTGCCACCAGTGCGTCACTTCACTCAGCGCAGCACTTCACACCAACCTGTTTCAGGATACTTGAAAAACTGACCCAATGAGAGAGAGAGAGAGAGAGAAAGAACATACTGTAAATTCATAAAGACAGAGAGAGTGGAGGCAGGACAGTAAGACCCCAGGTGAACTTGGCTGAACTCGCTCCTGGAATCACCTCAACAGCAGAACCACAGCAGGGGAAGCCCAAGAGAATCCACACAAACACAGCAAATTGAAAACAGGAGGTCAGAAATACATTCTCAGATTAAAACATCCTATGGGAGAGAGTACTGGGCACTGAATGACCATGTCTTGGCCAAGAGTTCAGCAAAACAGCACCCTTCATAATTTGCCACAATAAAAATGGACACAAAAACATGCAGCTGAAAACCCAAAGCCCTGAAGGACATGGAGAGACTGTAAGAATAACCCGTCCCAGATTTTTTCTGCTAATAATTCTAATACATATTCACCTCAAATTACATTAAATTTTTTTAAGAATGCATTTTATATGAGCCATAGAAACTTTGGGTTGGTTCGACTGCATCAGGCACAGTGATATTACTGGAGGTGAGCATATAGTAGTGTCACTGCTAGGTTGAGAAAAGTGTATCTCCCAATAAATGCTCGAATGGTCAGAAACTTGCTAAGCAAAGAGACAGAGGTGTTTCCAAAAAAGTGGATGGTTTTGTAGTTCTGAAGTAAATGCTGACATAACAGGTGATTCTCAATTTTATCATCCATTTTCCAGAAAAAAAAGATTGTTTTTGTCCAACAAAACAAGCACTGCTGGAGTACAAACCCGTCTACGATATGTTTCCTCCTGGGTCTGAGAAAGCTAATGCCGAGATGTCCAAACATGGCTGTTGATGACTGCCACTAAATCTGATTGGTTGAATCCCTAAGGAAAGTTCAGGTTGCTTAACTGGCTTACAAAATATCATGAATAAAAGAACAAAACTAAATAAATAATAACTTCTTGCCAGGGATCAGCAAGCATGTTCATTTCAGACACAGCCTGTCAATACTTTCATCTCTCGGTTCTGATCGATAGACCTCTGCAAAACAGAGTGCTTAATGTTAGAGTTGCTCTTAACCCATACATCACTGTGTGGAGATTAGCATGCTATGATTTAGTGTCAGCAAAAGCCTCACCGCTTGCCTTCATAACAGTTCTAGACACACAACCCAGTAGAACTTCACGGAGGGATATTGTTTCTAGATGGAAAGCAGCATTAATAAAAACTGATACTACTAGCACAAGGATTAGGAAAGGCCAAAAAAGGCACTCTGGGTGTTGTGGGTCAGTTAAAGGACTAATCACACATTGCGTGAGTAAGTAAAAAAAAAAAATAAAATAAAAAAGCATGAGAGCAAGAAAGAGACACAAAGAGAGTGAGAGAGACCTTAGGGCAAAGACTTAAAGAAAGTGGGAGAAGAGAAACAGAAGAGAACACCTTCAAAATGTTTCAGAGAATGAAAATGAATGAAATTTATTAAAGAAAGGGGGGTAAAGAAAGCTGTGGGCTTTCACTATAGATCAATAGACCCTCCACATATGGATGTCTCATAGTATAGTTCACTAATGGGCCTCCCACTGTTAAGTAATTAATGCAGAATTGTATTACCATTTCACAGATTAACAGATGGCACATGCCAGCAAGTGAGAAACACCAAATGGGAGGGGGTCCTCAAATCAAAGCAGAACCTCTGCATTAATATGCTCGTAGGCTAGCTGCTAATGATGGAGAAAATAAATAAATAAGTGAATAAGAGGCCTTAACATTGGCCTCCCATCCAAGTTCTGCCAGCAGCACATAGCAAACCAAATCACAGGGTGCGGGTTTGAGGAAGCAATAGATTTAAAAAAAAAAAGTTTCCTGCTCATCACCAACCTGCTGGGCTTTAAACCCAGCAAAGAAGTGATGGATAAATTCAGATCGGATGAAAGACCTTGAGGACACAGTAGGACCAGAGCTGCTTGAACATAAATGAACTTGCTGTGAAAGCAGGACCCAGATGTTAAGTCCCAGCATATTAGTTTGTGTAATACTACAGTTCACAGAGCTACATCAGGTATTTGAACGGCAGTTCCTCTCCTCAAACACGCATGCATAACTTGGCAATGAACAATTGTAGAAAGCGAAAGTGACTACTGTCATAGTGAAATTAAACCTCTGCTTTGCATTCACACACACCGTGCAGCAGGGGGCAGCTATTTAAAGCGCCCAGGAAGCAGTGAAGGGGATGGTACCTTGGTCATGGGTACCTCGGGGATCATCAATTTAAAGTGCATCTGTTCAGAAAAAGGAAGCAGTGGCAAAACCACATCATCAGAAAGGGAGAACAAGGCCTTTGTACCTGTAAAGGATGGCTGTTGAGTTCACGGAGACGGTTTATGGAAAACAGTTGCCCGGCTCATTTGTATAACAACTTACTTGTACTCCAGAGCACACGAAAATGAAGTCATAGGAGTCGAGTTAATCGTTTCCAAAACAACTACAGACCTTATATCCGACCAGCATGCTTACATGAGAAATCTAACAAATGTTAAAAGTGCACAAACTAAATCAACATGAACACTGAGCAGATCAGACTGCAGTTGTTGTCCGGTGACTGTCTCTCCATTAAAATTACAGCTCATCCCTGTGTAATATTATAAAGGCAGCAGCTCTGCAGCAACTGAGGTGAGTCCTGGAGGCCAGACAGCACCAAGATGTCTGAGCCTGACTCAGAAATCAAGAGAACAGAGAACGGTCCATGGATCCATAAGCGAGTTCCCAGCTATAAACAAGCATGAGTCAGATCTGTGTTCAGTAATTCCCTCTACAAGCTTTTGAAAAGCAGAATCAATGAATAAGGTCTTGAGCACCAAATATATAACTCTGCATCTGCATTGTGCCTCTGCATGTGTATGCAGGCACAGGCATTAGTGTGTGATTAGAAACACACTGCTGAACATCTTGAAGTCTGACATTTCTGGAATCTCAAGTATGATTTGCTTTATATAAGCACCAAAACGACACTAAACTGTCACGTCTGAGATTGGTTGCGAGGCTTAAACAATTATGAGAGCACTTTACAATATCAGGACTGCCCAGATCAATATAGCAATAAAGAGAATCTAACCTTATATTGGGCAGCTCTATTCTGTGCAGACAAACACACACTTGTAGCTTTTCCCTTGCAAGTGTTCGGCTTGTTTATTGCTTGTATAAAGCATGCAATGTGTCTACAATGTGTGTGCATAGCATGTGTATAAATTGTGCATCGTATTGTATGTGAATTGTGTGTGTGTGTTTCTCTGTTGTACTAGAGTCACTAACGGCCTGAAGTGAATTTGCTAATTCCAACACTATCACGCTCGAAAAATATGTTCAAATTCGAAAATAGCACAATGCTCCCCCAAAAAAATTGTCAACTGGAAATCACAGGGAAACAGATGCAAAGCCCTGAAATCTTTCACCGAGCTTCAAAGACCTGGGCCTGCTAACTCCTGTTCACATCAAACTTAATCTGCCTTTCAAAAGGCAGCAGTTCACCTGCAAATATTTACCTCTGAATAACAACACAAATCTACCCAAAGTTCAGGATAAATTAAATAAATCCGTGGAATTAAAGCTGTGGAAAACAACCAGGCTAAAGGTGATCAGAATGCCAAAAAACAGTGTGTGTGTGTGTGTGTGTGTGTGTGTGTGTGTGCTTTCCAGCCTATACAAGTACTGCTGACCAATCAGCCAAATATAAAGTGCACCATCTTTATACAGTGCTCCTCCACTCACAGTGGACATGATACCCTACACACACACACACACACACACACACACACACACACACACACACACAGGGGAAGTCAGTGAAGCAAACTGAATACACACCCACACTGTAGGTCTGTTTTGGGCATAAACACACTTCAGCACACCACAAAAAAAACACACCATTCTCACGCTCCTCTGAACTCCCAAAAACAAGCTCCCTGAAAATACACATGCAAGCACGCACACACACACACACACACACACACACACACACACACACACACACGTTGCTCAAGTCAATCGTGAGTGCAGCATAAGAACAGGCCGAGTTCCTCTTTTCTCCATCAGTTGCTCAGAAGCAAAGTAACAGCCTGTTCCCGCACAGCTTCCTCCTCTCGAACTAATGCTTGGCCCCCTAGTTTCTCTTCCCTTTGCTGGTTCCACACACACATTCAAACTGTACCTCCCAGCCTAACAGAAACCACAGAGACACACGTCCAAAACACATCCCCACACATACACTTTCATCACTCCTGCAATACACACTTTTCAGAGGGCTGAGGCGAGTGATTTACACACCAACTGGTTCCCTTCTTTCAGTTTTTATTCGGTGAAATTTCAGACTTATAATACACTGATACTTTAGACTGATATCAAATGTAAATATTGTTCATTTACTTACTTTGGTTTTATCTATTCTGAATAAAACTGCAGATTTTAGTTAAAGGTGGGGCACATTTGTCTATAAAAGGACAAACTGAAGGATTAAAAATTTAATTATGTTCAATCCGTTTATTTAGTTTGCTTTGAGTACTTGCAAGCATCATAACCAAATATAATCAACAATAACAACAGCACAACTGCACTGAGGGATGTATTTAAAAACGATTTTCAAAAAGCTCTGTTTTCAGTAACCTCAAACTCCATTTTAAAACGAAAAATCAACCCAGCCTCATTTGAGTGGTCTGATCAATTCCAGATTGCTGCCACAAACTATTCAATCCATTCTGCCCAGTATGGAAATACAGTGAGACCACAACACAATGTGACCTGCATGCTCCACGGTTGACGACCACTGTGTCCGAGCCCCGCCATCCTGCTAGCCAAAGAATCTGTGAATGCTTATTGTCAAATAAGACAAGCTCTAACGCATGAGAAAATAATTAGCCATCAATGAGTAAGTGATGTCCATTTATAGCAGCAAATGTCTTGCTATGTTTAGTGTTGAGATAATAATCGACTTTGCATATGTTGTAGTCACGTCAAACAAAGGTAGTGTTTATATTCCAGGAACAACCCTGGAAACCCTCACACATGGGTGTTACAACATTGGTCAGTTAGGGGCATTGATTTCATTTTAGTCTTGCGCTGAGTTTTTCCCAGGTTCAGCGAGTTCCAAAATAAAGCTGGACTAGATATACCTTTAATTAAGGGCCAATTGCTCCCAATAGCCATTTTCAGCAACTTTTTAAAGTGTACTACTCTCCCTGATGGTTTCATCTAATTTTAAAATCTGCCATGAGGAACACAAACCGCAAATACATACCGCATTATCTACCGAATGAAACGCAGTGAAGTTGGCCCACCGTGATTGGTTGGAGAGCTGACTGGCTGAAATGATTGGTTGCAAGACACTTAGAATAAGTGCCTCCTTGATCTCTGCCCAGTGACTAGTATTACTCACTAAGACTTGTCGGACACACAGAGACATCACACTCTCTCTCACACTCACAGACACACACAGACTGATTAAAAATAAATCAGTCTTGACAAGTTAATGGTTTATCTCTACCCCCACCGCATTGGTCTGTTTCACAGATCAGGGAGAGGACAACATTAACCTCCCTATGTGACCCAGAGAGCAACAACCATCTGAAATGACTGGGACTCACCCTGGAAGGACTGTCTGGCTCTTTCCACTAGTTCCTCAACAGAGTAGCTGGCCAGGTCTCCTCTTGCATGCTTGGTTTTGCAGTACGTACACGCATTCAAACAGCTGCATGAGAGAAACAGACAGAGAAAGCAATGCATCAGCTTCTCAACAAAACCAACAACCCAATTTACAAAAGCAGCTCATCGCAAACACAGCTTATACAATGATCAGCCACAACATTAAAACCAGAAAAAGAGAACACCTGTGAACAGTGAAGAACATCTTGTGACAATAGTTCCTATCAAGGGGTGGAATATAATAGGAAGCAAGTGAGCAATCCGTTCTTGAGGCTGATGTGTTGGAAGCAGGAAAAACGGGCAACCATAAGCATCTGACCCACCTCTGACAAGGGCCAAATTGTGATGGATCAGAACATCTCCAAAATCCCAGGGCTTGTGGGGTGTCCACGGTGTACAGTAGTTAACATCTACCAAAATGCTCCTAGTAAGGCCACGTGGTGACATGACGGTCATGGTTATCCAATACGATGTTCCACTGAGAAACCTTGCGTCTTTGCGTTCATGTTACTTTGACATTTGCCACCAACCTAAATACAGTTGCTTCATGGTAATGGATTTGGTAATGCCAGCGGTTTCATTCATGAGGATAATGAATCCTGCTACACTGCAGAAATTGTTGAAAACATGACATGAACTTCACTGTGTTGAATTTGCCACCAAATTCCCCAGACCTCAATCCAATTTTGAACCTGGAGAAAGTGGTGGACAAAGCCAGCCTGAAGGGTTGAGGGCCTACCTTGCAACTTACAGGACTTACAGGATCCACAGCTAAAACCTCTGTGCCAGATACTAAACCCCACGTTCAGAGGTCTTCTAGAGTGCGTTCCTTGATGAGTCGAAGTTTTTTTTTTTTTGTTTTTTTTTTTGCCAACACGTGGGGCGCCTACACAGTATTAACCTGTTTTGATTAATTGGTGAAAATTTAAATTTCTGGCAGACACTGTGGAATACTTCACTTCCCACTGACCCCACATACACACTTCCTCTTTTAAACAGACTCAATGCAGCACTTAAAAAAACCCTGCATTTTAGTCAATAAGCAACTCTGCAACCTGAAATGAGGCTCAACATGACCAAATGAACAAGGAACATAGTGTGACAGATAACACTGAGTGCTAGTTTTAGACCAGACTGTCCATTTAATTATAGTACATCCTTAATGGTGTGAAAACTCAAAGAACTGGCCATTATTGGAGAGGAAACCCGAGAGTCTGAAGTGGAAAAAATAAACAACCTAATTCAAATATTTGTTTTAAAGGAAATAGTTAATTTCACAAAGAAGAAAAAAAAACAAAACTAACAGTCACAGTCAAATTCTACAGTGTTTTAAGGAGACAAATTGGGTCTATATAAAAAAAATAAAAATACTAATTAGGTGAATTCGGTGTTGTGAAATGTTTACAAATGAATCTAATAACCCAGTAGGTAAGCATGTAGGAGTGTTTAGCTCTGTGTAGGAAAATGAGGCCAGCAAGGGGTCTCTTGAAAGAGAAGATGGTATAAAGAAATCCATGCATGTTTAGCTTCTTGTTTTCCTGCTTGCGGCCAAATTGCTGACAGAAGAAGCATCAGCACTGCTTCCTGCTCTGGCTAAGCACAAGTGTCACTTAGCAGGAGCAAAGCCTTTGGAACCCAATAGTCAAACAGGGTACGGTAACGAAATAAAGAAAAGATCATTCACAAGCATGATGACCGCATGAACACTGCCTGTCCAAAAAAAAGTCACCACCTGGATTTAACAAAGCAAACAGGTAAGAGCCTCCCATTGGATCATTACTGCAGGGATGATTATGTTTCAGCTGCAACAAGTTATTTAACCCTGACTGATGCAGTGAGTAGCTTCTCATTACTTAAACAACAACGTCGGAAGACACATCCCATGGTCATGGAAAAGATCTTCATCCGTTTCAGAAGGGTCAAATTATTGGCATCAAGCAAAGAAAGCATAAAGAGATGCTGAAACTACTAAACCGGGTTAAGAACTGTCCAACGCATTATTAAAAACTCTAAGGATCGTTGGGAACCATCATCTTCATGGATGTCGTTGGAAAAAAAAAAAAATCTTGAATGACCATAACCAAGGACTTAATCGTTTGGTGAAATCAAATCTTCAAAAAACAACAGCAAAACTCCTGGCTGTGTTCAACAGTGAAAGTAAGAGCATTTCCTCACGCACAATGCGAAGGGAAGTCAAGGGATTGGGACTAAACAGCTGTGTAGCTTTAAAAAAAACAACTGATCAGTGAAGCTAATCACAAAAAAAGGCTTCAGTTAGCTAGGGAGCAATGGAAGAAGGTCATGTGGTCTGATGAGTCCAGATTGGCCCTGTTCCAGAGTGATGGGCGCATGCCCAATGCCTACCATACATGCATGCGGAGGCAGAGCCATGATGTCAATCATCAATGTTATGTGCCCAAAGAATGAGGTCAGCTGACTATCTGAACATACTGAATGAGCAGGTTATTCCATCAGTGAATTTCTTCTTCCCTGATGATCCGATACCAGGATTCATGGGCTCAGATTGTGAGTGTGGTGAACTGTCTTGAACTGCTACACTTGTTGTGGCCACCACAGAGTCCAGACCTGAACCCCAGTGAGAATCTTTGGTAGGTGCTGGAGAATAATTTGCGCAGCGGTCAGACTCTCCCATTATCTCTACAAGATCTTGGTAAAAAATGAAAGCAACTCTGGACAGAAATAAATGTTGTGACATTGCAGAAGCTTATCGAAACGATGCCACAGCGAATGTGAGCCATAATCAAAGCTGTCCAATGAAGTATTAACAGGGTGGTGGTGGTCTAGTGGAAGGATTCTTGCCTATGGACCTGTGGCTCAAGAGGTCCCAGGTTCGAATCCCACCTCTGGCACTACCACCACTGGGTCCCTGAGCAAAACCCTTAACCCTGAGTGTCTCCAGGGGGACTGTCCCTGTAATCAGGACATGGAAGTCGCTCTGGATAAGAGCTTCTGCTAAATGCCGTAAATGTGAATGCAAGTATTAGAATGAATTTTTTTGGATGGGCTTGGAACACACACCTTTTTGGAACGTATATTATTTTTTTGTTACTTGGAAAAGGGAAGCAAGTCATACTTAAGGATGCTAATGTGTAAAGAACATGCCCAGTGTGTGTCCGAAGTACAGAGAACGAGAAGTTGTATTTGTATTATTATGGAAATGCAGATCTTCCACTATATGCACCATGATGATGATAAAGCAAGGTCCAAAACTAGCATGTAAAATAACAATCAAACACAGGGGTAAAAAAAAGCTCTCTTCATTGCATCTCAAAAACATCTCTCTCATCATCAAAATAGAGGGTTGCTCTTCGCTTAGCTGGCATAATGCGTCTTTAAAAAGGCCAGTCGACTGGATAAATCGACTTTTGTAAATGCTCAGGCGTCTCAATCTTGACATGAGACGTTCTTTAACAGAGACCATCCATCTCACAGCACTTTTCCAAATTAAACCGAGCATTAAAAGATGAAGGGCGGGTCACATGACCAGGCCACAGAGAAAACAAGCACAGATGGGACCTTCACAATAGACACAAACAACCCTCCTCCCCCCAGTTTGCACCAGGGGTCCTACTTTACTGTAGTATGGCCGAACAAAGTAGATCAGACTCATTGTAAATCCCACTGGGTAAGACATCCCTGCTGCAATGTTTTCACATCAAACAATCCCCTTATGCCTTAGCTGGACCACACACTGACCCCCAGAGCAGCTTTCTATTTACACTGCTCAGATTATGGCTACAGTATCCAGCCAGATGTTTTAACATAGCATAATATTATAAAGCAATACACACTTTTGAATCTTCGCTCATATATTAACACTATACTGTGTGTAGGCCTGGGGAATAAAATGACAGCACTTTGCACCATGAAAGACCATTCTCAGATAACGAAAAGGAAAATAATTTTTTAGAAAGTTTGAAAGTGCCACTTTAAATGCATTAAACCGCTGGAAAAGCACAAGTTCGGCTGCAGGAACCCAATGCGATGCTTTACCAGGTGTATTGTCTGGTTGCATCATTGACAAGAACACGACAGAAACAGCATGAAGTTTAAAAAAAATAATAATAATACAAAAAAAAAATGTTTTTAAATAAAAAATGTAAAATAAAAAAAAAAAGCACAAAGCTGATAAAGGACGGGTGAACAAGCCAGTATGGCTGTTTTTGTTTAAAGCGGGTATCAGAAAACCTCTGTGTGTAAACTGTTTAGAAATAACCCAACAGCAGCAGACTCAATAACAACACCATTAACAGAAAGCTAAACTGTACAAAAAAAAAAACTGCCTGTTTATTATTTGTATCTAGTTGGTTTTACCTCCTTTTTCCCCAGAAGTCAACAGTTTACCTAACGCAGGGTTGATGTAACTATTTATTTTTTTGTTTACTTTTATAAAAAGTTAAGAATTTCTTTACCCTTCCTTATGCTTATTGAATTGTAGATATGTAATTGTAATTGTGTTTTATCACGCTAATACTTTTATTTTTCAGTTGAATGAATAAATGAATATTTCCCAGCCCTACCTATGATATCTTCAAATCTCACTTTGGGCTAAAACGAAACCTTTAGGCTTCACAGAAATAGTCATTTGAATTAAACTGTGATATTGATATCGACTGATATCTTAACAGCAAGCTCTAACTGTGCTCTTGTCAACATGTAAAACCATGGTTTGGCAGTAAACACTTGTTTATTCACCCAACCACTAACATTACAATAAACATAAATAAGTAAAAGCAATACACTGAAATTTTGTCAGTGAGTAGAGTCATTTCCAAGGTTCTCCTCAATAAATCCCTTTGGAAATGACAACCGATATCTCATCCATCCATTATCTGCCGCTTGTCCCAAACGGGGTTGCGGGGGAGTGCTGGTGTCCAACCCAGTGCACACAGGGCGAGGACAGGGGACGCACCCTGGACAGGTCGCCAGCCCAACGCAGGGAGGAGCAGGACGGGGACGGTACCTTGCACAACCGATATCTGCTTCAGCTAATCATTTTTTTTAATTTTGGGTTTTCTTTTGTTTTTTTTTAACAACTCTAATATTAATTAGTGTTGAAACAGTTTAGATATACATGAGAAGACATTCAACTCTCATAGTCTTCATGTTGGATGCAGGAGAAATGGCAGGTTTAAAGACTTCAGCAATTTATTATGGCCGGATACCAGGACTGGAGCATCTTCACAACTTCAAAGCTTATGAAGTGCTCTGAGTCAGCAGTTCTGAGCACAGACAGAGGTCAAAGGAGAGACAAACTACAACCTAGTGAGAGGGTGCTGGGCCTCCAGGCTCATCGATTCAAAAGGGCAATGAAGGCTTCAACATGTGGTCCATAAAGACAGAAAGGTTGCTGTGCTGATGTCACTGTAAATTCGTGTGCTTGTTATGGGAGCAATGCATCACAATTTACTGCTGAGTGTGGGGCTCCAGAACATGAGCTTAAAGCAATGCTCTGGCCTCCTAATTCCCTAAATGCTCAACCCATGTGAACTGTAGGATGTGCTGGAGCAACTTGTCCGTGTTCAACTTTTAAAGAGTATCTGATTTCTATGCCCTCAGGCATATTTGAGATAGGCATATTTAGGACCCAAGTTCTTCCACTCACCCAGCAATGACCAAGTTCAGTAGATATATTATAGCAGAGAAAACTGCCCTGAAATCCAGAAGTCCTAAACTGCCCAACCTATCTCCACTAAGCATTCTACCAATCATCTTACTCTATGCAGACACTAACAGTAGCTCATTTTTTCCCTTCGTCACTCATTGATATTTTTCAGTTGTCATTAATTACAGAGGACGATAAATGAGGACAATATATTTCATCAAAAGTGAAAAGGGTTGTTGGATCCAGATGAATGCTGTCCCACTCACTTGTTCTTTCTGAAATTTCCAGTGGCACTGCAGACTCTGACATGCCATAGGAGGCTTCCCAGACCCTGTTTGTTTATTAATCCAGACCCCGTCAGAGCATCATCACTAAATAATGTCAACCCTCTCTAGGAGAGTAGGGGCGTCCAAGAACATGGGCCTGTGGCCAAAATAGAGATGAATAGCTTCACTAAGCTGCTGATAATCGTCCTTTGTTAACCGGGTAAAGAGTCTTTGGGCATATGTGGAGTTTGGGCGAAATTAAAATTGAATTTTTTGACCTCGGCTACACAGAAGGGTTCATCCCATTGCTTTTTGCTGTGGACCTGACAGTGTGTGGGGAGGGCTAAAGCAATGGTGGCATGCAAAAATGTTTTCTGACATAAAGTGAAGTTAAGGCCTAGCCAATGTCGTAGTGCAGTGGCAGAGGACAGAAAAAACAGTGTCTGTTCCAAAAGGAGTGTCTTGAGGCTTTCTTCCATCTGACAAAGATCCAAGATCCCCCGAAATGATCTGCTAAGCGCTCTGTCATGAAAAGAAAAATGACTTAGTGACCAGGTAATAGTGTTTGATGACATTATCCTCATCTGGAAGAGTAAGTTGTATTAACAAAAGAGTAGCTAAATTGTATTTGTAATTGTATATTGGCAATTCTGACAGTTTCTCAACTGTGCCAGAACTTGAACTTGAATAAACAAACATTTGCTGCCACTGCAAAAAGGTGCAATTTCACTTGTTCATCAAATAAATCTTCAATGCCCCAATCACACACCTGCTGCCTGCCTCTCTGTCTTTCAAAAATATACAAAAAGAGTGCTAGAAAACGCTCAGAACCGCACTCTCCGTCTTACCAAACTCACAAAGGACTCAATGTGCCCACACACCTCCAGCAGGTACACACTAAAACAAGTCAAGCTCTGCATGCAATAAAACTACTGAACCCTTCCACCATACCTTCACTTCCAAGCACTATAGCCATACAGGGATGATGAAGAAGAATAAAACTGTCTCAAGAGGTCAAAGACAGTGAAACAGAAGGATGACTAGATGATCCTGAGTCACAGAGCAAGGCGTTAAGAGCCCAGAGAGGGGGATTATGGGGGCTTAGAGCATCACCCTCGTTTCTCACGCTTAGCCTGGACAGCCTTAACAAGCTTTAACAAGCTTAATCATCAGATCAACTCTGGCCTCTCAGAATTAATTATCACTCCCTGTCGAGGGCTGAGGAGGGATATGGGGGGACATGGGTTGATGTTCTCAGGCTGTGGGCTTCTAAATAAATAAATAAACAAACAAACAAACACACCCCATTCATACAGATTTTACTTATTTTTCTTCTCCCTTAAAACGTTTTTTTTTTTTCCCCAGTTTCCTTTTCTTACTCTTTCAGACAGTGTAAACAGACAAGATCGAAGTGTATAAAAGGAGCCTTTGTTGCACCATGTCTCAAAAAAGATATTTCACAAATCTAATAAGTCCATTTCAACCAAAAAGGCTTGACATCAAAGCAGCCACTCAGAGATGAAAGTTCATAAGTGAGACATCAAAACATATGAAGACTAAGAGCATTCCTCAAGGGTACGCCTTCCGCTGACTGGCCAGAGATGATACTCGGATGTGCGTGCACCTCTGGAAGACGGTTGGTGGATGACTTAAAGGAGGGGAAAGAAGGGCAAGTGTGCATCTGCTGGTAATAAAAAAGAAGCCTGTGCAGGAACTCCTGGAACAAAGCAGTCTTCTGTTCTTGACTGTACTTCATCAACAGGGAGAGAGAAATGAGTGACCGTTAACTCCACATTCTATAAAGCCCCCAAGAGAAAAAAGCTCCCTACAAAAAAAATAGAACATATTATTCTCAGAAACATCTAATTTACCGTTTCCTCTTTACTAGAAATGTGGAGAATGCAATACAATCCATTAAATGTATGATTAACTGTTTTTTTTTTTTGTTGGTTTTTTTTTTTTATAATTTTGACACATTTTTGGAAGGAGAAAAAAAAGGGCCCCCAATCAACTAAAATCGATGCAGGGTCCCAATCTGATGCTAGATCTGGATTTGGCTTGTTCCAGCACAAATTATAATAGCAGTAGCCCACAGAACAGAAGAAGCATATTAATGTGGCGTGTACAAAAATCTTTGTCTTTGGGAACAGAGAATTGTTTAAATTTATCTTAACATAAAACTTCTATACTAACAACTCTGGCTCTGCTTTTCAGTCTGGAGAGGCTCCATCCTTATTCAGTAGTGATGCTGTCATGAGAATCTATTTCTACGTTGTAGCTACGACATTTGTTTGATTTTTCCCAAAGACTAAACAACTGGCTTGGGAATTTGTTTGCTTTAGAAACGTCTGTGTGGTGACTGACACGGCGGCTTGGGAAAGGCCACTGTGGGACGGCTCCCGTCTACTGCTACTAGCAACCCCCCCCTTCAACAGTCCCTCTGTTTTTAGGCACCCAAAAATACAAGGTGTTAAGCTGTTAAGTAAAACAGCATGAAAAGTTGTAAAGTCTAGAAAACCTTTCCAGATGTCTCACTTCCTCGTTGTAGGTAGCATTAAAAACTCTTTACAATTTCTGGAGGACGAAAACAGCAAGTAAATAAACCTAACAATCTCCATAACTGCAACAGAGCACACAAGAAAAAAAACAAATCAAACCTTCACAAGTGGCCAAAAACACTGTGGCATAAAGCTTGCTCTGACATTCATTGGTAAAGCTAGAGATTTCAATGTGGAAAGCTCCTAGTGCTAGACACAAAAGTAAAACCGCCAGGCTTAAGACCGAGCATGTAACGGAGTGGTTATAATTTTAGTCCTGTCATACGCACCCATGCATGTTTCATCCAGGAGTCAGGTCCAATTAAGTGCCTCCAACATTTTCCAGACTGAAACATCAGTTCTGCTTGCAGAAATGTGGGTCCAGGCCCCTAATTATCTAGATGTGGCAGGAAAAACTCCAAAAGACTCACAGCGGAGACGAGTCTGAAAAGATGAAAACTCACTCTCTTCTGGACCACACTGTGAAGACTGTGAAGTTGTAATACAAGTACAATAATTTTTATAGTATAATAATAATTTCCAAGAACGATTTAACAGAGGAACTCTGTTTTGATCACTTCATGGAAAGTTATCTGAGATAAAACATATGCTATATGTCCATTACATTTCTAGAAAATCTGGCCTTCGCTCCTCTCAGTGGGGCCACTCAGAAACTGCCAAATTTGTTGTTGGCTTTGTCTGAGTGTGCTCTTCTCGTTAATAAACTTTTTTAACCTTTCTAAGTGGCATGTTTTTCCCCAACAAAGTCGATATGGGTGATGGTGGTCTAGTGGGGATACTAGCTTATGGACAAAGAGGACGCAGGTTCGAATCCTACCTGCAGCACTACCTCCATTGGGTTTCTGAGCAAAACCCTTAACCCCGAGTTGCTCCAGGGGGACTGTCCCTGTAATCAGGAACTCGAAGTCCCTCTGGATGCTCCAAAAGTAAACTGCTGTTACTCTGTTTTTTGATCCTCCTTTATCATCACTATGATGCCATTCTCTCTGTCTGTAATTGTGCAATTAAAGTGTAACTGTCTGTTGATCCATGTCTTTTTATTATTATCTTTTAGATCAAAAGTGTGGCAAAGCTTTAATCCAAAAGACAACAGCTCCCTCCGAATAATTGAAACACCAAGGCCAAATCATTTGTTGTTATTCACTGAAGATATTTGGGTATGAGCTCAAAAGAAGAAAATGAGACGGGAGGTCAGCTTTTTATTTCTGGTATTTTGACCTAGATACTTATTTTTTTTAAGAATATAATGCCTTGTGTATCAGACCACCCAGTTTTGTGGACGTACTGGAACTTGAGCATCTGGCAGGCGTTTGTTACAGAGGCGTATCCTGTTAGAATGGCTGATTAAAGTATGAATGATTTTGGATAATGTTACGGGTTTCACCTGTGAAGACTGCATTATTTGTTAAAAGGGAAAAACGAATATGAAGACCAGAGAGGTGTCTATGTTGGACGACGTACCTCTCGAACTGAGAAGAGAGAAAATCCATTACAAGCATTTCACAATTATTGAGCATAGCCGGTACAACTTTCAGCAGCATTCGGAAAAGAACAGAAACCACTGGAGTGCTGAGCAGCAGGCTTCAAACTAGTCAATAAAGGAAAGCAACAAAAATTGATGACGGGATATTTCTGCAAGAATAGGGTTTTTTATAAAAAATAAAAAATAAAAAAAAAAACCTTCATAAACATTATGACAGCTTTCACAGGAAAGAGGTGAAGGTATCTAATGTAACGTATCAAGCTGTAATTTCAGGGAAAAAGGCTGAAATTCTGATCTCTCATCTCATCTGATCTCAAACTCAAGTCATCAGCGCACAACGTGACAATGAGAAAGATTTAGCCTTGCTGTTCCACTACTTTTGGAGGAGACTGTAGAATGTACCAAGCCACATATCGAGCCAGTTCTCAGACCTTGAAGTGAACTCCGTGAACTGCTAATAAGGCTGGCAAACGTGCAGAGGATCTGTTGTTAGAGTCAACACTATACACTGTATCTGCTCAAAACAAAAAAAAAAATTATGTGGCAAGAAAGATCTTTGGTCACAGGGTCCCAAGAAACGTGGTGAGGAATAAACCTGGTATTCAGCAGCTCCCATGTAGATTGGCAGGTGAAAGATTAACACAAGCCACATTTAACCAGTTTAGGCATGAATTTAAAATTTGGATTTAAATCTTAGCACCATTTAAAATGAGTGAGTGGGTCAGTGTGTAGAGCAGTGCACAACTGCAGACAGTCAATCACCAGTGACACCACTTCTTATGGACTGAATGGGTCTGAAGAGCTGGATGTGCACTGTGCCAGATTAGCGGAGTGATTTTCCACTGTTTGGTAATCAGCTTGCATTGCTTTTAAGCCCAGCACAGCACTTCGACTTCTCTCTCATCCAGCTAGCTTTAGCCTCCAGGCAGGAAGAAAGCAACAGAGTAGCCAAGCCCATCTTGTTTTTACAGATAACTGTAGCAGATAAAGTTTATTATCAGAGACAATTATTATTTGGACCTAAATTCCCTTTAATCAATTCATGATACTACCTCTGAAATTGACCGCAGGGTAGCAGTGATCATTAGCAGCCTACTCTGACAGTCTCACGCTAATTCTGCATTTCACCATACGGGCTGCGCTGTACTCTGAGGCCCGGAAAATCCCACGCTATAATTGCCAGGGAAATTTAAATTACAAAGTGCACAGAGGCCCATTTAAAATCGCTTTAAACTTTACTAATGATTTTTTTTTCCTTCCTCCTTTCCCTTTCTTTTATCCTCTTGCTTTTCAGCAAAAACTTTTTTTTTTCCCCCCGCAGTGCAACTTTTCATGCTCAATCCCACCCCTTCTTCATATTTAGCGTTTTGATGCTCCAGCGCATAATGGCAAGGCCTCTGGCATTCACAGTGTGCTGAACAAGTGATATCAAACCTAATTTATCAACCCCTCTACAATGAAAAGTGCGAACATTTGATGAGGTTTTCATGCACCGATTTATTTGTGATAGGACCGATTCGGATGGAATTAAGGTATCACCATTTTTATATCCCACAGAAGAACTGCTCGCTCTTTTGATGTAATAAGACCGCTAGTCTAATACGAAAGAGCTGCACATTCTCTGTGATGCTGAAAAAAATGGATCGGCAACATAAAAAGCACCGATGTATGTAAGTAGACTGTTCTGAAGTGAAAAATTGAGAAATTAATGTCACATTCAAACAGAATGCCAGCGTATGGACTTGTTCTTGCA
This sequence comes from Hepsetus odoe, assembly GCA_017165825.1. Classification (NCBI taxonomy): domain Eukaryota; kingdom Metazoa; phylum Chordata; class Actinopteri; order Characiformes; family Hepsetidae; genus Hepsetus; species Hepsetus odoe. Next base: position 6,658,004 of record CM029379.1, on the reverse strand, counting down.
TTGTAATGAGAAATACAAAAGAGTTCCGAAGTGTTTAAATTATGAGTTCCAGTCTCATGAGGTGTCTGTTAATCCTTTTCGTTTTATATCTGCATGGCTTTTTCTTTGGGGAAATCCAACGGAAACTGACAACCCCCATTGTGTTTTGCCAACTGTTCAACATGACAGAATGCCTGTTTATCTTGAAGAAGTGTCCAAGTTCCCATTGGAAAGCTGGTCAAAACATGGGTTAGAGCATTCCAAGACGGCCTGAAGTGGTACTGATAAAGGCAGCTCTCTACATCAGCTGGAACAGTCGTTCTGCCCACTGCCAAAGTCATGTGCATATGTACAGCACTGTCAAAACAGCCAGTAAGCAAGCTACAGTGTCAGGAAAGAATATGGTATATAACTAAACATAATATTTTAAGTTCTATATATTTGATTAAAAAAAAAACATTTTAAAAAGTCTTTTTAAATCTTCAGTCTACTAATTCCATGACTCCCCTGTTATGTTGTCCAGTTTTGGTGTCCAAGTGCAAATTTTCTTCTTTTTTGTACATTTCATTTTCCAAGAAATAACTTTGTCAGCAGCTACACATTTCCAGACTTGGATTGTGACAATGTGACAATAATTTAATCCCATCCAAATCAAACAACTCTGAGCATGAAAGCCAAGTCAAATGATCTTCCTTTCACAAGACTGATACACTTGTGGAGGGTGGATGAAGCCAAATTTATTGATGCACTGAAACAAAAAAGGTGGTGTCTGACTTTACACTGCACTATAATGGGAAAGGGGATTTCCCATTATGCAGTGTGTGCAACTGTGTGTGTGTGTGTGTGTGTGTGTGTGTGTGTGTGTGTGTGTGTGTGTGTAAGTGACACTGAAGCAGAGCAGTGGGCAGCCATAATCCAGAGTGGGGGATGGTACCTTGCTCATGGGTACCTCAGGGTCTGGGACTCAAACCCATGACCTTCTGATCATGGAGCCTTCACCCTAACCACTAGGCCATCGCTGTGGGAGAGAGAACCTCTACATGCAATGTGTGGTGTTCTGTTTGAGGTCTTTGTTTCAACATGGGTTGTTTCTACATGTCCACCTGCTGATATCCCTGGCTGCGATTTTATCTTCTACCTTTCCACCAATTAGACTGTTGAGCAAAGCAATGGCGGTTTCATTAATCACCCAGCTTGCACATGCATGTGTCTCACATGAATGCACACTTTCATATAGTTATCACTTTGTGTTCGTTAATGAATTCTCACTCAACGATAATGTCAACTTTGATGCCAAATACGCGAAAGCCAGTGGAATGTCACATTTGTCTTTATGTGCCCCATCATTTAATGAGAAACGCTGTTCTACAGTCCGGTCCTCTGTGTGGATGAGCTGAATTATATTTCACATACAACTCACCACACAGGATCAAACAGTTCTACTTTTAAGCCCCTTTCTGTCTCCTGCAGACACCATCCTCATGGGATCCCCGCAGAACGATCTGTTCATTCTTGCCCGATGCATCATGCCGCATAAACTCAGTTATGGATAATTCATCTGAGCCTTTCATTACTCGCTTCATGGAAAATCAATAGGCTCAATTAAGTCGACCTCAAAAGCGCCACTCTTAACAAAGTTTCATCACATTTAATTTATTACGGGCGAGAGAGTGAGAGAGAGAATGGGGAAAGGGTAGTGTGATTTTAATCATCCTAGTACACAAGAAGCAAAGACCTTGTTGAGCTCTTATTCCAGACATGCATGCAAGACGTGACCTGTATGTGAAGGACTTAAAAACCTTTTTAAAACTTACGCCCCTGCAGGAAATAAAGCAAATAAAGCCATTAGCTGGAATTCACAAGACCAGGTATTAACACTGATTCTGTCTGCTGCATGATCGAAGGGCCCTGAACACTTTCGAGTCTCCTTTTGACACTTCCTCATTCCTTATTGTTCCCAAGTAACAAAACACACATTTACTGCATTTAGCAGACGCTCTTATCCAGAGCGACTTCCATGTCCTAATTACAGGGACAGTCCTCCTGGAGCAACTCAGGGTTAAGGGTCTTGCTCAGGAACCCAGTGATGGTTGTGCTTGAGGTGGAATTTAAACCTGGGACCTCTTGGCCACTGGTCCATAGGCAAGTACCCTACCACTAGACCACCACCACCCCTAAAACACATTATACTTTAGTGCTGGAACAGGTCTAGAGCACAGAATGGTTTGTTAAGGTATCATCTCCATTTTTACAAAGTAAGCTCACTAATCAGTGAGAAATGGACCATCTTGCAGTGTTGAGCTATTGTTTCCAAAGGGTAAAGCAGGTAAAGCTTCAAAGGGGGGGTATTAAGGCATCGCTTCATGTGGTGATCTTAAGGAACAAAAATATTTAAAAAAATAATAGTCTGTGCTCTGCATTGATGACTACCTTCATTGGGATAATCATTAGGCGACAAAACAGCCATTCCTTGGGAGAGATACCTTTATCTGTCTTCTGGTCATTAGTCTGCTGAGCTAATGCTCTGGACCATCCACAGTCAGCAAAGAGGGCCCACACATTCGTAAAGAGTGGCAGGCAGGCAAACCCCGCGACCTTCTCTCGTCTCTGCTCAGCAGGAGGAAGGGCCTCAGGAACGAGGGCTCATATGTTAAGGTCGCCTCTGAGCTTGATAAGGGCCATTGTTTGTTTTTGTGTAGTGCTACCTTTGGGAGCGGACTGGTCGGACAGCGAAATCACTCAGGAAGCAGGCAACCCTCCAGGGGCCCCCAGGCCAGCGCAGCAGGGGCCTAAGCACAGGAGACAGAGGAAGAGGTAGAACAGGGGGGAGGATGTGTGAGGGACAATATTTCAGTGTTACCAGAGCACTGCTGTGTCACTCCATCCCACTCCATCCATGCAATGAACAGGCTGTGAATGGAAATAAACAGGCTAGGATTGTTTAGTGCAGGTATTACAAACTCAATTGTTTGACCTTGCCAACAATGCATATAAACAAACAATCAGCAGCAGCCAGATTTGGATGTAAAGCTCTGAAGAACAGAGGGCAAAAATCCCAGGCAATCTCAGACTGCCTCGTTGCCATTGAGCAACATGAAATCACAACGATGTGCAGCCCAAATAAATACTTCAGCCGTGAAACATCCAGCAAGACAAACAGCCATTTTTAGAACACACAGCTAGCTGGCAAACCTCTCTCTGCAGAGGAATAAAGTAAGAATTCAAATGTGGAAGTGTGCTGCTTGTTTACCAGGATGATTCCTTTAGTTTCTCACCATCAATCCAAATTGATGCCATTATTTTTCTTTCTTCGTGATGATCAAGAGCCTTATCAGCCTGTGCCTGAACATCATCTGCCTCATTAGAGAAACTAATTTCCTTTTGTGTTGTAAGTAGCTCTGCATCTGGCACCGGAAGACAAAGTTTCCAAGGCCTTTAATCATTTCAACAAGCAGGAACATCATGTATCTCCTGCATGACTATTTCACATCAATGCTCCTTCAGGTTTATCTTGTAAAAGCCACAAATCAACAGAAATGCTGTCGCCCGACGAAACAGGCCATCAACACGTTCAGCGGTAAAACAGAATGCCACTGCCCAACTCTTTCAGGCCCATTAGACAGATGCCGGCCAGCCGAGCTTGAACAAAACTGATAAATTGCCCTGTGGTCTCACAGTTTCTACACCATCGTGAACCCCAATAAAAGGAGGAAAACATAGAAGTAAACAAACAAACAAATCCCTAGTAATTCCTCAGAAGAAAAACAGCCCACCCCTTTTTCCTTTTACTGGCTGAGAAGCTAACAACCCGATCTACAGAAGTGGCACAAGCAGCAGGCTTTGTTTATTGCCATTGGGGAATTTCAGTAACATGGCACTTAATGATGGGCATTTTCCACTAAAACCCTGAGAGCTTAAATACTGATAACGCTAAATCTCTCTTGAGCCCACTTTGCTCATAGACCTTCCACAATATCTAAACACATTAATATGCAAATCACAGGAAGTGCATTTCAAACTGCAAAAGTTTGCAAGAATAAATGCAGCACTTTCTTAAAACCTAGGCTCAGTTTTATCAACGTTCAGAAAGTAAAAAATACAAGCAAAATCAAACGTAGGGGTCACCACTCACGATGACCCATATATTAGCTGAAGTTACTCTGAGAAACTCTCCAGTTTTTGTTTTTATTTTTTAAAATCTTGTGTCACTCTGAAACTAGAGCAATATCCCATTCAGATGTCCCGATAAAGACGAGGCCTGAATTAAGGCTTCAGGCCAAACAAAAATTGTCAAATATGAAATAAGGGGCAGCGAGCACGCTTCAATCATCTTAATGTTGTCGCTGGAGCAGCAGTGGAAGCGGGTCTCCACCTGCCAGCGTTTCTGCCGTCCTCAACAGTCAAGATAAATAGACACACCACGATTGGAGGCGCACTGCGAGAGTCGGCTGCAATCGGCTACCCTGGCTCTAGCTAAAGTCGGTTAGCCATCCTCGCAGGTGTATTTCCAGCTGAGGCGCTGGATGCAGGGGTCAACATTAGGGCCGTCTCGCCTGCCGCCTGACAGACCTCTATATCATCAGGCCGGCGCACCTTTCCAAGCAAACTCTCAAAAGCCCATCACGCTATCAGTGACCAAAGGCACAATCATCTGATTATGATACAGGTTAGCAAAGCACCAAGTTAGCCCAGTTGAGCAGTGATCAACCAGTGCAATGCACATACGCATCAACTCGAATCTTCAGAAATCTAGAGTCTAACTAAATTTAAGATAAGCTTAAAGGCCAATCCAAGTAATGCTTGTAATGTCCTGAATATTTTGGGTTATGGCCTAGATAGACCGCTTCCACATGGCTTTAAAATCATCCAATTCCTATCGCCAAAACAGAAGGGTCTACAATTCTCAGTGTTCATTCATTTTCACCATCAGGCATAATATTTTCTGATACACTAACATAATGACTTGCAGTAAGAGACAGACTATTTACAGATATTTAAACAAGTGAGAACTCATCAAAAGCATGAGTGAATAAAGAGCTTCCTGGATTTCCTCACCAAACTCCCTCATGTAACTAAAAGGTACAAGAGCATCTGCGTTTGGTGACTCCTGTAACAGGAATTGAACATACATTTGCATAAATCAACATTAACCGTTCTTCCAGATAAACATTAACGTTCAGATAACAGTCACCACAAAACATGGGCGAATTTTGTCCCACCAGCTTGTGTGTGAACAGATTACTTCCAGACTGGATCACACGAACCATAATACCATTAACTTATAAAAATTCTTCCTGTATCATTGTGTCAACACAACACACTAGCCCAGACCCGCTCTGCCAGTGTAAATATTCCCGAGCCCTACTTCCCCACCTTCTTCCAAACCGTCAGGTTGATACAAACAGCAAGAGAGACGTACGGGCCTTTCCATTCAAAACCTATAGCAAATGTTTCTCATTACACATAGGTATGACTGAACTGCAATGGCATTAAAGAATGAAAGAGCATAAAGAAACCGAGAAAACAACATCTTGGCCAAATCCTTTTTTAGAAGCGTTGTCATGGGGTGTTTACATTTTTGTTTGGTTCTTTTCCTTGTGTTGTTTTTCACTTGACCATACAGAAACCAGGGGAAAGACGTATTTGTTAAGAGTCTGTACTTGGATTTGGGCCAGGTAATGACAAACCAAACCACTCACAAAAAGAGGAAGGCAGGAACTTCTGAAAGGTTTTTTTTTTTTTTTTTTTAAATAGACTGTGGTGCGATATCTGCTTAATGAGTGAGATTTACCAGAACGCTCCCCACACTGTCTTATAAGAGGGGCTTCCTTCAGTGCATCAAGAGTCTGCCCAGAGCAGACAGTGAAGCCAGTGTGGCTGCAGTCTAGAGGTCAAACGTCCGCTGGTTTGGGAGAGAAAAGTTCATGAAGCATTTGCCTGCTGGCGACATGTTAATCTGACCTTTGCTTGAGAAGCAGCAGTAAGGTTCTTTAAGAAAAAACCCCTGCAGCCCTCCAGGGCTCGGTAAACAACCTGCGTGCAATTATGATTGGGCCGCTGTTGTAAATTCAAACAGTCGGTTATCAGTGATCTGGGAATAACGAATACAGGGAGGAGAAACAGGAGGACGAGGAGGAGGGAAACGAACAGCCTGAGAATAAACAGTACTCATGTTGGGAATCTAATATGCTCAGCAGAGAGGACTCCTGCTCAACATGCAGAGAGGAACGGAAAGATCAACTGCCAATCCATTATCTCCTCTTCCAAAAGCCAGAGCTCTTCTCTCTGCTGTACTTTTACAGAAACTTAATCACCTAAATAAAGTTTCGTTTAGATTTCTGACATTTCAGAACAAAAAACATGTTAATGTATTGACAATTTGCACTACAAATGACATTCAGACACACTAATACACAAAAAAATAAACCCATGAGACAAGTTTGTTTACAGTACATTATTTACTATTTTATATGCTCAGCAGAATGAAAGTTAATGTGGCTAAATCTTTATATATGAGAGGATTTAGACAACTTAGTGAACTAAAGAGGACTAACTTACTTTAAACAGTTTTATAACATTAAATGAAACTGTGGTAGTGAAATGTGAAATGCGGTAGTGAATTTTAAAATATTTACTGTTTAAGGCCATTAATAAGCATTTAGGATTTCACTACAGTAAGTGTCAGTACAGTATGGGCCCAGAAGAGCTGTTAAAAAAAAAAAAAAAGAAAAAGGTTTTCCCCATAGAGCCAACAACATGTAAACTCCTGAGTGCCTCAAAAAGAAAGCACAAGGTTTCTGTAACACTTTAAGCACATCCATACAGCTTTGAGACTCACTGCTCAGGTCTAGCAATATGACGTTTCCTTGCAGAAAAGCAAATAGTGGAAGGAAAGAAAGAGCCACAAACCTGACCAAGGTATTTTGAAAGTTAAAAAGTGAAGTGACTATTCTTGTCATTGTGGAGAACAGATACAGCACACAGTGAACTACACAACGAAATGGGATCTCCACATTTAACCCATGCACAAACACACATCATAGTAGCAGGGGCAGCTGTGAAAGCGACTGGGAGCAAAGGACTGGAGACGGGTACCTTGCCTGCTGGTACTCACAGAACTCACCGGGTGAGGGCTTGAACTCACAATCTTCTGATTCTGTAGCCGACTCCCTCACCACTAGGCCACTGGCAAATTCACACGCATAGATGTAAATGTAAATATCAAAATGTTCATTTAAAAGGTTCCCATGAAGAGCAAACTTAATTGCACAAAACTTTATTAACTCATAGGAATACTGCATAAAGACTATATTTCTGCAAATTACACTGCAAGTAGTTGATAACTAATACACATTTGCATGAGTAGCAAAGGATAAATTAAAAAGATATGTTACATCCAGAGTCCCTTAGTCTTGATCCAGTTGAACAGCCTTCCTTGCGTATTCTGACATCGTAAGTCAAGGGAAGCAACAACTCAGCTTTTTAAGACTCACACAACACAAAGCAAGAACAGAGAGAAAGAATCAAAGGTGTACTCTAGGAGCACTGCTTAAGGAGGGGGGAGGCAGGAGAAAATAAGCAGAGACTGATGAGCACTAAGCAAGTAAAGTAATGCAAGGCCTTTAATAGCCTTTAATCACTGTTGGCAAAATACGCTCCTGATTGAAGCATTACTTCTTAATGAAACATTCCTTACCGGTGTAGCCACCAACCATCACACACACACACACACACACACACACACACACGGTCCTCAGGCATTATTAATGCAGAGAGTAAAGAGTCTTGCTGGTCAACAGGTCACTAGCATTACATACACAGTCAGCAAACAAAACGACTTGGAGACCACTCCATACGTCAACGGGACCAGTGTGACGACCGGTTCCGACTACCCTACACCTACGACTCATGAGGGTCAACAGCGACTGAGAAGGTCAACAGAGGAGTGAAGCGCCGCAATGCCTTCAGCGGAGAAGTGCATGTAGGCAGCGAGAGACGTGGGTCAGGGCAACGATAAGAAGGGGGGTTTGAGAGCGTGTCCTTGTCCACAAGGGAAACTCCCAGTGGCAGTTTCAATGCTGGACAAAGAGCTCTCTATCTCTATACACTCCAAATGTCAGGCCTGATGTCAGAGCGCCCTAAAAAGCTAATTAAATGCCAGGCTGCACTGGCTATTACAACTAAGCTGACATCAGTTTCAAGGACGGAAAATGGGATGAGGTTAGGAATGATTCTGAACAATGTTAGTGTGTGCAAGTATTAAAGTAGTTAGCTACCTATCCCTAAAGGAAAACATTACAAAATAAATAAATAAATAAATTATTTTATATATATATATATATATATATATATATATATATATATATATATATATATATATATGCCAATTTCAGTGCATTGTTTGTTTTTTTTTGTTTTTTCTTTTAGTTTTGTTGTTTTCTTTTTTTTGTAATCTCCATTTCTATAGTGTTTAGTGCTTTAAACCATTATAATTGCTCTAAAATGTTCCTATTTTAGCCTTAAATCATCAAAAAGCATGAACTTCTTTTCACCACACTCCCACTCCTCACTTAGATCATATCCCCCTGGGCCTCATAGAAAAGACATAGAAGGAATTTCTAGTAACAGGAGTATTTTAGAGAGCCTGTCTGACCCTGACTGTTAGCCACATGAACAAAGGACTGGCTGTAATGAGAAGCAGTGGCACGGTTTGTCCATGGATTTGCCTGTTTAATTTCATCCTGCAAAAGCTGCATAATCCAGTGAACCTTGCAACAGATTTTAGCTGAAAATGCATTTGATGTTGCTGTGTGTGAGACTAGTGTTTCTTTTACTAAAGACTGAAGGTCTAATATAAATGGGACAATGCAATGACTGTAAATGTAAATCAGGGCACAAATTGGACTAAATTTCCTTGATGTTTACTCCAGTCTTTAGGACAGCTTCTATGTGCATGAGCTTTTACGTGTGTATGTACATTTAGCCAGCAGAAGTTGGGCAACTAACCACATCATAAGAAAAACAAATGTGACATCTCTGAACCCAGACAGCCTTCAGGGGATATGATGTCTATCCGTCTACTTAATGCAACTGTGTCGTCTAAAAAAAAAAAAAAACAGAGGATGACAGACACACATGCTGGCCACCGACATCAAGCTTGATGAGAGATACTACAGAGTGAAGCAGGGGGTATGAACAGAATTAAAGCCGTTTCTGTGTCTAAATGTGTCTGTGTGTGTTCTTTATATAACCTCTAACCATGTATGTTATTATGTAAATGCCAAACAACCCTGTGGAGATAGTTCTTGTTTTTATCATAATCACAATATTCATGTGTGCGGTTACCACCAATAAACTGCATCACAAACACTGTGTTTACATCCAAAAGCATACAACTCAAACACAAGGACTGACAAACAATGAGCAGAAACCAATGCCATTCTACAGCTGTATCACGTTCATGTGCAGGAATCAACATGTAAAAACAAAGAATGAACCAATGAATAAATTGATTGATCAATTAATTAACATTATGTGTTAGCTGGATGGGATAACTAAAAGCACTGAGTGCAGAAGGCCCATTCATATGTCAACAGATGTTTTTCAAAGCAGGCCTTTTTCCCTAGTTTTGGCCTCCCGCCCACACTAAAGCGGCAGATGAGGTCAGTGAAAACTGAGCTTTTGAAAAAGGCTTTCCAGGGTGGAGATTAGACTCATGCTTCATCCTTTTCCACACTTTATCTTTAAACCATCATCATCACGTTGGAACCTGTTGTTCTTGTTCTTCTTTGCTTTCTTTAGACACAGTCATGTTTTGTTGGCAAATATCATCACTTTCTTCTTCTTTCTAGGGGTCGCCACAGAGGATCAACCGTCTCCATTTCCTCCTGTCCTCTGCATCTTCCCCCTTCAAAGCAACTGCCTGCATGTCCTCTCTCACCAGGTCCATAAACCTCCTCTTGCCAGACAGCTCCATCTTCAACATCCTTCTCATGTTTAGAAAAAAAGATGAACAAGAATGCCCCCCCAAATATAAATGTGTCTGAAATGTCTGGATGTGCGCTGATAAAGTCTAACTCTGAGACGGAAATTACTTCAAGTCAGTGTTCCTCAGTGGTGAGTGCATGGAGGTCATGGGTTGTAGACCTTGCCACTGTCTGGGAGCGCTGTGTCGGAGTGCACACTGTCTGGAGGTAATATTTTTTCTCAGCACTCTTTGAGCAAAAAGCAGCTCTGACCTCCTATCCACCTGCTCAAATAACCATTTCTCCTGGCAAAAAGGTATTAGGAAATGATAGCTGGTGCTACAGAAAGGTCATGCTTGATGGCCAAAAGAGTAAAGCTAGAGAACTCTGCTAAAACTAAAGCATGAAGAGATGAGACATAGAAAAAGAAACTGTCAATTCTTAGAAAGCAAAATCACATTTTCATGTGTTTGGCAAATTGATTAGCTGCTTGCGTGGCTTTCTGGAAGCCCAAAATTAGTGGTGGGCTTTTTAATTAGAGCAGTTAAGATAAATGTTGTATTAGCAGGTTGCTTGAAGCAAAACGATCATAATATACTGACACGGAAGAGTTTTTCCACATGCTTGCTGCCTCCTGCAACTAATGTATATGTTCCCTTAGGGTGTATTTCTAGCCCGCACTCATATAAACACTCAATCCACACTTTCTTAGAAAGCCCTATTTTAGCTCTACGACCTGAAGTTAAAGGCTGTAGCCCCACTGCTGCAGCACACTTTCTGCTCCTCCGGGCTTCAGGAATAGTCATTTGGTCAACTGTGGAGCCACTTGAATATTTGAATGAATGTTTATGATTGGCAGTTCACTTTCAAACTCAGGTTGTAGTTGCCATGACAACCACATCAGAACTAAATGATAGGTTAATTCAAGTTCAAGTTCAGGACTAGCTCAAAGGTGAAAAAGATCTTCTTTGGACCCATGTTTATTCCAATGGCTTCCTTACAGAGTCCATTAGCCAGGATGACTTACTCAAAGATTACCTCAATCGCCTAAAGTCTCTTTACCATGAAAGCCTCATCACCCTTAAGCGCAAACACAGAAGATGACAGGGAGCTAAAGCACTGAATCAACACAGTGACTCAATTGCGTCATCTTCTAGTCGTCTCATCATTAGTCATACTCGGTTCACAAGACAAGAAAAATGTCTTCTGATATGAAGAGTTTCAAACGCATGGCTCATGTGTCCCATTATTGAAATAATACTATGTGCCTCAAGCCAAAGGTAGGTTATCACAGTGAAAATGTATAACGTTATTACTGAAAATGACAAATAAGAGTCCATTTGCCGAGATTTACTGTAACCAGTCAAAAAATAAATTAAATAAATAAATAAAAGAAAAAGCAAAAGTCCAGCATCAAACACACATTTCTGTTGACGCCATAAAGATAAAGGTATGACTAAAACCTAGAGTTTAAAAAATTGTCAGGTTTTTGTCATGCTGCACATTGACAATGTGCAATAATGAAAACAATGACGTTAAGAAAATGGCCATCATTAAACTCTTCCTACCAGCCTTTTAATAATTAACAGTGTCACAGTGTTAAAAGCCACGCAATTATTTTTAGTTAACTCAGCTTACTGAATAAAGATTCAGTTAGTTTAACTCTTTGGTTGAGTATACGCTTCCATTATTTCAGCAGGCCAAGAGCAAACGAAATTATTTCCAAACAACAAACACTTGGCATACTGAAGGGAAATTAGGTCAGGCAGATTTTAACTTCCAAACTAATACATAATGTCCTGTGCAATTCTAAGAGCCTAGCTTTGAGGGATGCATATGTGCAACTGAGGCTGTTTTCAGTGGGTGTTGATCTTAGATCCATCATAACACCCTGATTCCCCTCAGCAAAAGAAGAGATCACTGTTCAGAAACTGAACACAGCATTAGCTGGCAGCAGTCACCTTCATGTCTTCCACCTTCAGGCAGCATCATCATTCAGAGTTCAGTTCAAGTGTCAAAGAAGTTTTCGGTTATGGTACAATGAAATCAAAGCTACACCACCAACACTTCTTGGTAGCGTTTTGCAATCTCTGCATATATCATATAAGCATTACCCCCTTCTGAAATCGCAACCTTTCCATGGTGGAGGGATTTACGTGCCCCTGTGAACCTCATAAAGCTCTTTACAGGGTCACTCCACTCAAAGAGAGTCACGAGTGAGGAGCCAGACTCAAAGTGTTGAAAATTACCAAAAAGAAATTAAACACCTCACCCAGAATAGGGATTCCAGGGCCCACTCTGGGAGCCACGACTGAGAGGAGAGCTGGTGGGCAAGTGTAATTGTATCCTCAAACTTGTAACTGTATGGTGTGGACACTAGGGGGAAAGAGAGGACAGAGCTGTCAACTAATCCCCACCTGGGGGTGAGTTGGATCAGATGGAAGGGGAGGCTGCCGGACACTTCTGGTCAACCTAAGCGGGTAGCAAGGGTGAGCTCTACTAAAAAGATACAGTCCAGAGGGTCTTCAACACACATGGACACAGAGTCAGAATGGAACTTCTTCAAAACCTGCATTGCAGAGACGGCGGCCTTGAGGTGTGGCCAAATGATCATCTGCACCTGTCAAGGGAGCCACCCAAGGACCTGATGGTGGACACCTTCAGTAAAGGAGGCGACAAGGCTGCAAAATGGCTTGGTTAGCTTGGTTGACTTCAGAATCACCTGAGAAATACTGTTAGGTCAAAAGGGTTGCAGTAATGGCAGCCAAAGAAGCAGAAACTCCAGTATGAGAAGAGTTTGAGTAGATGGTCTCATGTTGATGACACTGATCATGATTGCGACAACCCTTTAAAGGGCTTCTGCCTTCCCTGATGACTCTTCTTAATATCCCCATCATCCAATCTTCTCTCTCCTCTCATTCATTCATCAGCCCCTCAACTCCCTGATAACTCTACTCCAGCGAAATGCACAGGCCAACGTACCATCTACTTGGGTAACTTAATGCCCAGATATTTGTTAAAGAGTGTTAAGCCCAAAGGCTATTAACACTAAGAGTCTGATAAGATTGTATACATTCAAATAATGAAGACAAAACCCATCTATGGTCTGAATGTTTCTGAAAGCCTTTAGTGGTCTTTGCTGTTCTTTAAGCTGCTTGAGGAAAAAGCTAAAAGCATCATATTAGGCAGTCAGAGACAGGGATCAAGGACTTGACCCTAATCCAACATGTACATTTTAGAGCTTGTTTTGTAATTATCTGGGCTCTAATCTATGTGGAAAAAGCATTGCAGGAGGATATGTAACACAAAAAATTACTTTATATCAACTCTATTCCCCTGCTAATGCCCTGGGGTCCTTTATGCATGCAAAAAGATTTCTGGAGTGGTCCAAAAACACCACGATTTTTTTGTGGTGTGAGATGTACCTCCCTAGCTTGAAGTAGTGTCTTCAGCTTATTTGTCTCCAAGTGTCTCTGGGAGAGAAGTTTTTAATTACACATCAGGCATGATGGGGAATTCGTTAAGCCACACAGCATTGTAAAAATTCAGATCTAAATATTAGCTCTGAAAGCACTGATGCCGGCCTCAGAGAGTGAGTGCCAGACTTCAGATGCATGTTAAGGACTTTAGTTACGAGTTTAGTCGCGAATTGATAAGTAGAAGTTTTCTTTTTATTTAATTCTAATATTTTAGATTATGAGGCCTATTATATTAAACCAAGGAAGTACATCAAAACTAAGACCTAACATCTAGTCATCAATTTCAAACTGATCAAACTGATTAATTAAACATGCATATTTATATCAACTAATTAGATTTGAGATACTACACATCCAAATGATAATTGGTTATGAAATATAGAGTTTTAATAGGGGCACTCATGATGTAATTACTAAGGAAAAAGGCACGCGACTTGAGAGTTGAGGTGTTCAATCCCCTGAACCAGCAGGAAAAATGTGGGCAGTGAGGGGTGGATTAACACCGTTTTCATATTCCCACATCAAGCCCTGAAGTACCCTTAGCCAAAGAATTAACCCCACAGCCATCACCTGGGCACAGGAACCCTCTGCTCCAAGTGTGTGTAGGATGGGTTAAATGCAGAGGATCATTTTACTGCTCACTGTTCACAGCCTGCAAGCACAGGATTTTAATTCAACTTCATTAACACTATTATTAGTAGTTACTTTCCATCACTAATGGCTTGAGGAGAACCTGGAGAGGTGGAGATATGCTCTAGAGAGGGGAGGAATGAAAGTGAGTAGGAGAGTGAGTGTATGAGTGTGAACGAACGAAAGGGTGGAAAGTGGAGAGGTTAGGATGCAGGGAGTAGATGTTATAAAAGTGGAGGAACTTGAGTGGAAAAGAGTGACAGGAGTGATCTGTGACAGATGGGTACCAGCAAAGAGCAAAAGTAAAGGTTCACAGGATGGAAGTGACACCAGCTATGCTATACATGCTATACTGGAGGCGGAAATGGGGGTAGCAGAGTTAAAGATGCGAAGAATTCTATTGTTAGTGATAAGGATGGACAGGGTCAGAACGAGCATATTACAGGGACAGCTCAGGCTGGAAGTTTTGGAGACAAAGTTAGTGAAGCAAGATTGTGTTCGTTTTTTTTTGACAGAGGAGAGACAAGGATTGTATGGGAGAAAGAAAGATGTTGAGGATGGAGCTTATAGGAAAGCGGAAAAGAGGAAGCTCAAAAAGAAGGTTTATGGATGTTGTGAGAGAGGACATGCAGGCAATCCCTAAAGGGTGCACTTTAAAGTAGCTGATTCGTTTATTTGCCAGGGCTGTCTGGATACTTTTGTCACAAAGGCAACATTCAAGCAGGTGCAAACTTTTGCTTTTTTAGCTTAGTTTTGTGAGGGAAGAAAAAAAAAAAAGAAAAAAAGGGTTCACACATCGCCCTTAAAGTCTTGACTTTGGGACCACAGGCAGATGAAAAAACATCAACTTAAATGAACCATAAAAAATGGAAGAGGTTCTAAAAGAGATCAGATCAGAGTGGTTAAGTGTCAGAGTTCAAAGGCATCACAGCCTCCCTCCTGGGTCCAAACATGAAGGCAATAAGAAGCCAGCCCTGTGCTAAATTGGGAGCCATAGGCGAGTGATCGGTTGCTGCTCACCTCAAAGCCGCCTGCTGTGATCAGGGTGCATACTGTACATGGTCAGTGCAGCCACTCGCCCACGCAGCAGGCTCTCAGCAAACACAAACACACACACACACACACACACACACAAGCAGTCAAAGACCGAATGCACTTTTTGTTTAGACCTCACCACTGAATTTAAACAGTTTTGAAAACAAGTGTCCCACAGGGCCAAAAACTTGGTTATCTGAGGAGGCAATGGAAAAAAGAAAAGGAGAATACAGACCTATCATTGGAATGGGGAGAAGGTCGAAAGAGCGAGAGTAAACAAGCCTTAGTGGAGAGCACTGACTCTTATTTTGCGGTCACTGGTGCGTGGAATGCACTGGACAAGGTCGAGATGCGATACAAGATTAAACAAAGGGTCAGTGTTGCTTCATTTAAGAGAGACCCCCGGAGTGAGGACACGACTGAGCCGAAAGCCGGACCACGCTAGTGCCTGCCTGCACACAGAATATTCCAGATTTAAGTCATTTAAGACATGCACTAAAAAGGCTTCGTGTCAAGGGAGGTAATTGGTTAAATTTGTTGTTTTGTTTCTGTTTAGTTTTGTCCCAGCAGTGAGCAGGCTAAAGTTTTTGAAGGAAGGCAAAAATTAGTGTGTGAAATGAGAATGGTTTCTCATCAGCAGGCTCTGTGCTACATTACTGTTTGAGCGTTCATAATAAACCCAGTCTACTATTATCTATAACTAAAATGATGAATTTTTAGGCAGAGGAGTGATATATAAATATATCTTGGTCCAGAAAGACCATGTGTGAAAGCAAACCTGCCACAAATAGGTTTTAGTCAAATAGTGTAGTCTTTGGGACAAGCAGGAAAATGTACCTACAGTATGGCTGAACGATATGGGCGATTTCTCGATTTCTCCCACGCAAAAAGTAAAATATGTTTTCAGTATTTGAGTCTTGAGTAGTAAATGTAATGTGCCATACTGCCAGCTCAGACACATTATTGCCAGCATTGGGTAACATTGGGTCCAAGGAAAATTGCACCCTTTTAAATTGCAATTTCAAAACAAAAATCATTAACTGTCCAGCTCTACCACAGAGAGTCCACACACACACACACACGGTTTTATTCTGCATCCAGGCACTGCTGTATCAGTAGAACTCCTTTAACTCTTAACAATGCAGACAAATAAAAGCATCTTAAACATATAAAATGTATAATAAGCATCATGTAGGATTTAGGAAAGAAATGGGGGGAAATTGAAGAAATACAAATAAAGGATTTATCTAGAAATGAAACCTCCACACCTGAACCTGAAATAAAATGCAGATTCAATGAGCTCCATCATTATAACCGTCTGTCTCTTTTTTGCTCTCTGTCCCTCACACACACACACCTGAAAGTTGTATGATGTGAAACTCACTTCTACCTGTTTCCTGTGCTTCCTGTGTGGGGAGCTGACCTGTGACCTCTTCGTGTCAGGGAACAGAGGGGTCTTCAACCACACTGCTACAGAACGGGTGTGTGGTTGAGAGTGTGAGAGCATGTTGAGGGTCACAGACAAATTTTAAGGCCTTGGTTTAAAAACAGCTGCCCATAGATCTGTGTGTTTAGCACAAGCCAAACTTTAAGAGGAAGTCAGCAGCTCTCCGACACCAACAGACACCGTTTCTGAGTCGCCACTCAGAGCCCTTTCAACTCCAACTGAAACGTGATACACGGCACATGTAATCCACCACACATACACACGTACAGAGATGTGTGGAGGTGCAACAATAACACTCTACAAAAAAATCGAATGTTAAACACTGTACTGAAATTTCATCCTGTGTGCTCAAAATACAGAAGGGAAGATTTAAGGAGCCAATGTTATGTCTAAACTAATGACCTGCCTAAACATTCAACTGACTTTTGCTGGGAAGAGCGTGTAAATTCTGAGGGTTGTTATTCTGGGGTACAGAGCAGCAGAGCCAAACCCCAACTGTAGGCATACATTTAATAAGGCTGCAAAAATTATAACTCTGATAGTCAATTATTCATGTAAACAAAGCAACCAATAGCAAAACAAATGAAGTCTGAAAACATGCAAAAATAAGCAAATAAATAAATAAAAACAAAATAAAATGATGGGTTGAACATGTTAGACTGGATGTGTATCAGTAGGTTTCCTCCATGGCCTGATGTTTGTGAAATACAGAATATGATAATGGTAATATAAGCTCATTTTATCAGTGTTTTTAACATTGCGACAGGAAAACCTCCCAAAAGTTCACTCGTTTTTAGATATTTTTCATATTAAACATCATCTTACGTATTTCTATCATGAATAAAACAGAATATCACTGGAATTAAGTTGGAAATAAGAAAAGACTGAGCATCATCTGTGAGTCATTATCATAAGATCTCAAAGAAACACACAAACACAGACTAAAGTCCAAAAATGTTTGGTTTCTGGTTGAAGACAGGTGTGTGACAGACGCATTAAAGCACCGTGTCACGGCATAAGCCTGGTGGAAATCAAATTCTCAACCGACTCTGAATATTTAATGATGAAAAAGCAAAAGAAAGAGGGGGGAGCAGCTTACCCGGTATTGATGGAAATGATTTCTATCAGTGGGTTCTTTCTAATCTTCGGTAAATCCAATCGAGCTCCCCCCAGCCGCTTGCCATTATCTTTCTTCTGACCCAGCAGACGGACGGAGTGACCTTCGGAGGAAACACACACAAAAACATTCCCCATTACACCTCGCTGTAGAGATTCACTACGACAAAAAGACCTATTTTAGAGAAAACGCTGTGATAAATTACACTTCTCTTTCCAGTTTGCAAAAAGTACTATAGAAGTTTCAAGAAAGGCTGCATGGGCTTCTTTCGTTGCTCTCATAAGCAAATAATCTTCCAAGACAATGAGCACAAGTGTACAGACTGAAGGTTTTTAGTGAGACAGTAAGACTGAAAAGGGACACAGCGGCACCAAACCCCAGCCAGTAAACTTCACTGACACTGATCTGATCAGTATGTGTCTTCCAAGATAACACATTGATAATTTGGCTAAATATCCAACATTCACAAACTCCCACAATTCATGTACAGTCTGTAAAGCCTGCTTCTTTTTTTTTTTCTACAAACTACAAGTAAATGCAAATTCTTTCAAACTGAACAACACCTAAACAAGTATAGTCGTCCAGCATAGTAACATAACGTCTACAGAGAGAGAGAGAGACAGACAGACAGACAGACACACAGACAGAGAGAGAGACAGAGAGAGAGAGAGACAGACACACCAAAAGACAGACACACCGAAAGAGAGAGAGAGAGAGAGAGAGAGAGAGAGACACAGACAGAGAGAGAGAGAGAGACAGACAGAGAGAGACACAGACAGAGAGAGAGACAGAGAGACACAGAGACAGAGAGAGAGAGAGAGACAGACACACCGACAGAGACAGACACACCGAAAGAGAGAGAGAGAGAGAGAGAGAGAGAGAGACAGACAGACACAGACAGAGAGAGAGACAGACAGACAGACACAGACAGACACACCAACAGAGACAGACACACCGAAAGAGACAGACACACCGAAAGAGAAAGAGAGAGAGAGAGAGAGAGAGAGAGAGAGAGACAGACACACCGACAGAGAGACAGAGACACACACAGACACCTAGAGATTTCTCAGGTGAGGACTTTTGCACTTTTTTTTTTTTATAAAGTGCCTGATGAATCTGATAACAAGCTGCCTAATGCTTTTCAAGGTGTCTGGCGTTTGCACATTTATCCATCGAAATTTAATTAGAGCCTCTGCATTCAGACGTACATGCCATGAACTAAAAACATTCGCTAAATAATTCATTCAACCCATCTACATGCAAATAATTGCATCTGAAAAAGCATACACGAGGCAGCGGTGTAGCAGGTCATTTTCCGATTCACTGGCTCTGTTAAAAGTTGAGGATCTCCTGTTACTAGTCTCATCTCTTGCCCTAGACATGAAGGGGGCACAGGATGGGCCAAACACAGAAATGCAATCAGTGATCTGTCTGGGTGTCAGACTTCAATTTTCTCACTGGTTTTACATCAAGAATCTTTCTTCTTTATTATCCCTCTCAGTGCTCAGTGTTTACCTCTCAGAAGCCAAATCATTTTTGTTTTTAACACGATTAAATGCAAAACATAATTACATATTAATTACAAAAAGTTCTGTAATGAGAAAGGAAAAGAAACAAAAACTCTCCAGTTCTCGCAGGTTATAATAAAATATTTATCTTCTATTAATGAACATGTTTTGACTAAGCACTAAGAATCTACATTTCCATCTCTCTCTCTCTCAATATATATTTATATTATTTACACTCACACTCACATATATCAAATAATGGTACAAGGGCCCATCTTTTTTATAATATATAAAATGGTTCTACTTGTCCGCTATCGGGTGTGGTCCAGAGGAGGACAATCCCTGTGCTTCTTTTTTATGCACTTAAGATGTTCTGCAGTGTGATCTCCCTCAGCTTGATCATTAGGGTTTTAAAGGAATCAGGCCAAAAGAAGAAATCACAAAGTCTTTTTTGCTACAGAACTGGATTCAAGTCTGAGGTTACTAGTGAAAGTGAAAGTGACTACCCTCGTCATTGTGAAACGCAGCACAGGACAACGAAATTCAACCTCTGCGTTTCACCCCTACACACGTGCAGCAGAGGGCAGCTATTAAAAGCACCCAGGGAGCAGTGACTAGTACGGTACCTTGCTCAAGGGTACCTAAGGGCAACCTACTGGTGAGAGAATCGAACCAAAAAATCTTCCAATCCGGGGCAACTCCCTACCCACCGCTGATTAGGAAATCAATACAGACCCAAATAACTTTTGCAAAGACATGATGTGGTAGGAACACAATATGATTAACTGTGAGTGATTAAAAAATAAACAAAACATCACTGTGTGCCAAACATTGCAGGCCTTTTAAGAAGTCAATTTTTACAAACTCAAGAGCAGGAGTTCTGATCCAGAACTTCTTGTAAGAACAAGAGATATAAATATAGAGTGAGACAACAAAAGCTAAAAAAAGCTCTCGTTTGGTTGATCTACCTGGGAAACTGGATCACAACATCACGTGAAACGTACAGCAAAGATCCAGTTTTACTGAAAAGAGTAAAGACATGGCGGAACCTTAAAAGGAAAGCTGAGACACCCGAAAGACAAGTCATTAGAATATGAGCGACTTCAAAGCACATCCATAGCTGAGTTGTCCAGATGTGCGCACACACACACACACAGTGTGAAGATGTTTATCTTAAAGACATATTTCAAGTATACATGCTAAAGTTGCTAAAAGCAATGAGAGCTAGTGGTCAGCAATCATTTTTAAATGCTGATCAGTGGCTAGTGTTCGGTACAAACTATTAAAATGTTCTAAAACGGTCTCTTCTGTCCAATTTAGTCTTAACGCGTCATAGTTTAGTGTCTGTTTAACAGGCTAAGCGTGCACTTTTCAGGTAAGTTCATCCATTCTCAGCCATCACAGGTGAGCACCAGGAAGTCTTTGAGTATCTAGGGAGAGTTGACAGTTAACCTTCATCACAGAGAGCAAAAATGAAAGCCACAAATTTGTTTCTTTCCTTTCGGGGAGAGAAAAAAAAAAAAAAAAAAAAAAAAAAAGTGTTATTCAGCTTTTGAACGGATCAAATGGAGAAACCTGCTCAAGGACCAAAGGACTGGTGTTTCTGTTCTAGCCGTGTAATTTGGTAGCTCTGGGGCAGTGGAGTACTTCAGTCTCTTTCTATTATTATTCCCCTTGCCATTTCTCTGGCATTGTCCTGTGGGGGGTCTAGGGAGGTTTTCTTTTTTCTTCCACCATCTTTCATGGTGTGGTAGTTTGATAAACTCTCAGTGGAGGCTGATCAGCAGGCCGCTGGCCAGGGGGCTCAAGTCTGGCCGTGTTTCAGCACAGCAGAGCCAGCGGGAGGCCAGCGCAGAGTGGACTCACCTTTGGAAAGAGCACAGAGATGGAAAAAAGCATAGCAAGGGAAAATAGCAGTAATGAGGTTATTCTGAAGCCTCTGTCATTACTGTGAGTAGTGGGAGAAAGCAGCTGAGGTGTGCAGGAACTGGTCAGTAAACTTGCAGTACCATGTGAACATGTGGGTTTAGGCCAAAAAGCCAGCTGGTGCTGGAGCCAATCCCAGGTCACAGGGAGAAAGGCAAGAAAACACCATGGACAGGTCGCCAGTACATCGGTGGCCAGACACACAAACACTCCCTTAACACGGCTGCAGACCAAGCACGCCCGTTCATGGCAATGACACTGCATTATGGCAGCGACCGCTTAACATTTATTTTTCTGTGACAAAGTACAATCCCTGGAGGACTAAATGCCTCTGCAGTCTTTTGCAAAATCAGGAAGGTGGTTTTAATGTCATGCTGAGCAGGGGTTTAACAAACCCTTTCATTTTAGACCTGCAGTTAATTAGCTCATTTGACTGATGTTGATCATTTGCAAACTATAGTGTTTGAACAATGCAGTGAATCTGGACGACTAATTAAATGAAGGTCCAAAGAAATTGCACAAATGAGTTTAAAGCTTTTGCCCGAAGGCCAGAGTTCGGGGTACCTGTTTGGAGGACTAGATGTCTCCTAGGAGCCTTTTACCCCCATGTGCTATTGTCATTTAGTGCTATGTTTAATGGTAAATTAGCAATCTGCATGCATTCCTTCGTCTACTTGGACATATTTGTAAGATTTTCTTTTACAATTTCTTCTGCAAATTCTGCAAAACAGCAATTTGATGCCAAGAAGATCTGTTGCTAATACAATAGACATGCAGGATTTAAGAAGAAGAATGATCAATGTATTGTAATTAGCTGAATGATACATGTGTACAATGCAATGTAGTTCTTCAATCTAATATTCAAATAAAGTTTTCTTTCCTCATCAAAATCATATAAGGCTCATTGAATAATTACACTTCTTAGTAGCAGCTCTAAACAAAAACGTGTTTGTGTATAAACAGGCATTGTAGTGTGAAGCACTACCCAGAGAACAGCCTTATTAAAATAAATGGGCAACACTGTGTGCATTCAGGTCAAACCACTAGCCTCCATCACTCAGTGTGACAGTGAACATTCATCTCCAGGTCTAGGAACCAGCCCAAAGACAATAGATGTTTCTGTGCTACCGACAGATCGCTGTGAAAGTGGGAGTGGAAGTAACAGACTGAAAAGAAAAGAAAGAAAAAGAGAGAATGAGACATGTGTGTGTGTGCGTGTGTTTTTATTTGTAAGTGACCGGCTCAATGAGTGTTTGAGGACAGTTCAGGTCCAAAACTATTTAAAAGTGGAGAGCAAGAAAAAGAAAGAGGGAACAGTCAGGCCTTGGGTGGACATCCAGCAATGAAGGCTGGCCTCAGTCTCAATCGGATCTGAATAAGAGGTTCAGACACACACGCACACACTCTATAGCATTTAATTTACAGCCTTGAGTAACATTCACACCTGCTCAAAAAGCAAAACATCAACCTGTTGTTTAAAAGCTGCTTTCCAAGCCCTAGTCTAACATCATAAAATCTAAAACAACACTCCTGCATCAATTACTGAGGGTAATTGTAGCTAATTGACCCAAATGCTTTCATATGGATTGGAATCTCTCAATCAGTGTCACAGATATAGTGATGTTTTGTCATCATTTAAGAGAATTCTTTACATTTAAATCAATTTACCATTTTTGAAGGTCAGGTCAGGTCGCCAGCCCATGGCAGGGAGGAGCGAACCGATGGGGAAGGCACCTTGCTCAAGGGTACCTCAGGGCAATCCACCGGTAAGGGGTTTGAACCCACAATCCTCCGATCCGGGCCAACTCCCTAACCACTAGGCCACCGCTGTCCCCAGGTAAAATGAAATGTTCATTATTTAACAGTTTATTATTAGTAGTAGTAGGAGTAATGGTAGTAGTAGTAGTAGTAGTAGTAGTAGTAGTATTGTTGTCGATCCTCAGTTTAGAGTAAAACCCTAAAATTGAAGGGAAGAGGAAGACATGCACCGAGACTCGGTCGTGGAACAAACTTCTTCCGATGCCCAGAACTGCTGAACCCCTTGTTGTCTTCAAGCGTCCCACTTGTGCAAGGAATTTCTTTGGGAATAATCTTCCTAAACAGTCCTACTCTTTTACCTCTGCTCTTCCTTGCTCTTTTTCCTCATTTCATACAAACAAAAAAAAAAAACGAATGTCACTTTCTTTTGTTCTAATCGCAGGGCAAATAGGTTTGTTACTTGGTTGCAATAGTTAATCAGCAGCTGTTGATCATAGCTGATTACTAATATGAAGATCAAATGTGGAGACAAAGCACTGTTGTAAGTCGCTGTGGCTGTAAATAAGTCTGCTCGATGCTGTAAATGTAAAATAGACATTTAGGATGCAATTACTGCCATAAAAAAGAAGAAATTCAGAGAGCATTGGAGTAAACTTGCACAGCGGAGAATAAAAGCCCGACCACTCTTTTTTTTTTTTTTTTTTTTTTTTTTTAAAGTGTACTTTCTGGAGACTTGAGCACTCTCTCACTGCTTGTGGCATTAAAGCAGAACACGAGAGGATCAATTCACAGTTTTTGCCATGGAGGTCTGTTAACTGGCCTGAATACACTGTAAAGAAACCATGAGCAAAACCTTTAAAGAAACTTTAAGAGCACCCATGCACATGCTTTAGGGGCCATATATGCCTAGAAGCAGTCTTGTTATTGCTACTGCTGTTACATTCACAAGGCTACAGGCTATTACAAGACAGGTCAACAATGGGCAATTTCAAAATATCTCTTCCAAATCCATGACATTCAATAAAGCTCTACTTTTCTAAAAAATGTTTCATACAGCAAGGTCTACATTCACTGTGCTTTCAAACCATTTCTCGGTTGCACCACATTACCGGATTCACAAGAGCCTTCACCTAGCATTCCTCAAGTGTAGCTCAACCAACTAAAAAAAATTTTTACGTTATATTTTTATGCGGGGGACATTTCTGGATGAAGGTCAAACAAGAGAACTCTTAATGACTGCATTAAAAGTTCAAAAACTGCCAACTCTGGGAAAAGATAAATTCCAAGGAAAAAAAGGAAAAGCTGGGGACAGGAGGCGATTTAATGCATTTAGAGAAGCTTTTCATTCATCTCGGCAAGGTCCAAGGGAACAAAAAGTAAAGAAACCAATCAGCTGGGCTGAAAAAAATCATCAAAGGAAAAAATTCTAAACCTTAAATTAAAATGACAAATAAGATGGCATTAAAATAAAAGAACTTTATTAGTTTGATGAGTCTGTGCACGCACATGTAGAGAGGACGGAGGGAGAGCGAGCAGGAGACAAAAAGAGATTACGACAATATTACAACTCACCTTTGACTGCTTCATCTACCACCTCGACAACTCGATCGATCTGCTGCACCTAAAAAGATAACCAGATAGGAGGAAAGATGGACAGAAAGAAGGAGATAGAGGGAGAGAGAAAATGTGAAAGTTGGTAGAGATTGATAGAAAGAGAGGCTTTAAAATTGTGATTGTGACACAACCAGAATCACACACAGGACCATCCTGGGTCTGGATCTAGGAATGTGTGTCTTTGTGTCTCGTGTCTGTGGTTCAAACAGATTTCCTATTGATCTGGTTTGCTTGTCAACAGAATCCCAGCGCTGAGTTTGGGCAGCTCCTCCATCAGCGCAGCCCGTCTCGGCCCAACACGGCAGAAGCTGACAGTCCTAATAAAGCGCGTGTGTTTATTCAGGATCTGATGAATGATCGAAATCAGACCTTTCAGTGGAATAAACCTCCCCCACCGCCGTTATACTTGCACAAACATACCAGCAGTCCTGAGTTGTGTCTTCCCAAGATATTTAAATGATAACTGAATATCTTGGTGGTGATTTTAATTTAGCCTCAATCTTTAGACTTTATTTATTGTGGACACACACAATTTAACTGCCACTGAAGAATTATTTCAGCTGTTTTCTTTTCTTTTTGCAGATTGCTTGCCAGTGTTTATTCTGGATCGAGAGGTTTGACATGGGAGCCAAAAGAGCCTGTAGTTTAACTTTTTTGTTTTGTTTTTTTTTCAGTTGTTCAACAGACAGTTGTCTCTAGAGCTTCTCGAAAAAAAGTCACAGCCAAACTCTACCTGAGCAATCTAACTTCGTGGGCTTGCCGAATGAAGTTGTTTCTGGTGTCCGAGACAACAAAAGTGTATGCCTACGTAATAATCATGATACTTTAGTCAAACATAAAGTGCAAGTGTACCTAGAAGAACTGATGCTGTTGTGAAGGCAAAGGGTGGTCACACCAAATATTGATTTGATTTAGATTCTCTTTTGTTCATTCACTGCATTTCGTTGATTGATGAAAATAAATGATTAACACTTCCATTTCTGAAAGCGTTCTTTGTTTACAGCATTTTTTCCACCCCTGTCTAAAACTTTTGAACAGTACTGTGTATGTGTGAACTTAAAATTACACCGTGAAAGGTATGTGCACCTTTAAAAATAGCTGAAACATAGATGCTGGGGATTTCTTAGGCCTGTTTTTCAACAGTATAATTCAAGGTGTAATCAAAAAAAAAAAACAAAAAAAAAAAAAAATCAGCTTGTTTGTTACAAGTACATTGCAATTTAGTCAAAAGCTGAGGGGGGATTCATTGTCTGCATCCTGTAAAAGCATATCATCGAGTTTTAACACTAAAGATGCTCCATTATTAAACATATAAAACACAGTTCAGCTTTTAACATGGACTGCGTATTAACACAATCATGTTGTCCTGAAAGTATCCTGTCAATCTGTGGCCAGATGAGTGCCCCCCCCCCCCCCCCCAAAAAAAATAAAAAAAAAAAGAGAGAGAGAGAGAGAGAGAGAGAGAGAGAGAGAGAGAGCGCGCGCAAACTAAATGAGTGTGCTTTTGACAGTTACTCCACTACCCTTTTCTTCAACTGGCCTCATTTCTGCATGGGGACTGCGAGATTGCTCAATCTGACCTATTAAAGGATAATGTGCTGCAATTGCCTTCCTTACCCCCACAGCTAAATAGCCTGGCTGCAAGCACACACTCTCTACCCTTCTCTCTTTTTTCCTCTAACCTACAAGACGATTATGGTGGGCCACGGACCGTGTGAGGCACCAAGCTTTATACCACTTATATGCATGACAACCAAAGGAATCCAAATCGATATCTCCCTAATGGCAGGCCTGTCTGGGTCCACTCTGAGCAGCAGGGCTCTTAAACCAGATGCCCTGCAGGGGCCCAAACACCGCTGAGTTCTCTGAACACTAGACGATCAGGGCCTTGGGCCGACAGAGCAGCCAACGGGAATTGTAGATAAAGGATGAAGGTAATTTTATTGAGTGGGTTTTTGAGGGAGAAAGGCTGCAGAGCGGAGGAGGGACGTTTAGCATCACTAACCTGTCATCAGACCAAGAAAGCTCTATCAGCCCCAGACGTCTGCGCTTTGAGCAGGGCGGTGTTTGTGGGACCCCAGGCTGAGTTCTGGATCCCCTCCATGCAGGTGTTGTTTTCAAAGACAACCAGTTTAAAGTCAGGGAGTATAAGCTATTTCAAGAGTCGATCAGTTGTCTAGACAATGGTGAGAAGAGGTAACCTGACTGCAAAGGAGGGCATCAAGAAACAGCAGCTCAATTCTTCAATTCTATAAGAGTTAAAAAAAATAAATCTTATCTTGCATGTAACGCAGTATCCATGCTCTCATAACAAGGCCGTTTTTGAGATGCCAGTGAGTAAAGCCTCCATTGCTGTATTAGTTTTTGCAGCTCCAGTCCAAAACTAAAGAATTAAACTTCAGACGGCTAACATGTGACTGATGAGCCAAATTCATATATATTTTTCCATTCTTTGGCTGCTTTCTCCCTAGAGTTTCACAGAAGTAGGCTATTACCTTCAAAGGCAATAAAAGCCGGAGATGTGTTCTAAGGTCCAGAGGTTTGCCTTGTGCCAGCTAAGGGTCAGGGTGTGGCTGTCTGCGGTCGGCTAGCAGCAGGCCATCTCTGCCATTTGGATGCTCCACCGCTCCAGCGGGCGCCCTGCTGGGCCGGGAGATGAGCACTCCTCTCCCACCTCCCCTCATCCTTCCACCATCCCACTGCTTCAGCGATCGATGCCCTTTTTCAGGAAGACTGTACTTACCCCCTCTCCACTGCTTCTTTTAACTTCATTGGAAAAAATAATAATAATGACAGAAAGCAGTCAGAAAGGCCCCGCTGGGGCCAAGGGGCTTTCAGGCCACCTCTACCTTACTCGACCCCTGTGACATTGGGATTTAAATTGCCCACTGTCCTCTATCCAGCTGGGCTTCAGAGAAAGGGGATGAAGAGATGGGCTGCTATTGAGGCAGCCAAGCTGAGAGAGGCGGTGGGGTGAAAGCAAAGCAACCGAGGACTTCAGGCACAATTCTGCTTTTGCTTTTTCTTCCATAAAAGTTGATTGAAGGCCACAAAGGAAAATTCTCCTGAAGTGAACAGCTCAAGCAGATGATATGGCCAGAAAAAAGCTGTGCAACAGCAATGTGGACCTCACCATACAGACTGAAAGATGCTGTACAGAAGAGACCAGGGCTGATTAGAGTCATGACTTTGATTAAGAACATAAGAAGCTGATGGCACCTGTGCAATATCATCCATATAAAAAATTTAGTTTTTTTTGTGAATTTCAGAGACAAAATCACTAAAAATTATTATTCCATCCTCTCAAAATAGCCTTTAATTCACACCAAATAGCCTTTTAGTTTTGTTCAGACTGTGCAAACAGGTTTTTATGCTATGTTCAGAAACCTGAGGTACTCCTGAGCAAGGTACCGTCCCCGTCACTGCTCCCCGGGCGCTTTCAATAGCTGCCCACTGCTGCACGGTGTTTGTGTGCATGGGTTAAAAGCAGAGGTCCAATTTGGTTCATGGTTTGCAGTGCTGTGACCTTGCAATGACAAGGGTTATCACTTTCACTTTTCTTTCACTTTACCTGTGCAATATCATTATTTTTTGTTGTTTGATTAAGATTATGTGAATTTCAGAGGTAATGTCACAGAAATATATTAAAATATATTAAAACTCAAAATACCTTTCATATGTAAAGTCAGCTGTACAATTACTGAGGTTATCCATGATGACACAAAGGGTTTGGTTCTTTGTTTCTGTATTTTATTGATCATTAGTTTTTTTTGTTTTTTTAAATCTGGTTGGTGGATGCTTGGGTGACAACAGGTGGCTCAGGTTCTGTTATCAAGAGACCAAAAGATTGTTTCTGTGTCTGAAGGTAAAATGGGTGGGTAGGCATGGTGTTCCCTCCCCAAAGCCTCTTAATTTCTTCCAACTAACCT
This sequence comes from Hepsetus odoe, assembly GCA_017165825.1. Classification (NCBI taxonomy): domain Eukaryota; kingdom Metazoa; phylum Chordata; class Actinopteri; order Characiformes; family Hepsetidae; genus Hepsetus; species Hepsetus odoe. The sequence continues at coordinate 6,629,617 of CM029379.1, read as the reverse complement.
TTCCCAAACATGCAGGCATCAGCTTTGGAAAGATATCTGGGAAGATGGTAATCAGGTAAATCCCTTCTTATCCTTCCTTGATTGGGGCAGCAGTGGCCTAGTGGTTAGGGAGTTGACCCCAGGATCAGAAGGTCATGGGTTGGAATCCCAGACCAGAAGGTTGCCCTGAGGTGCCCTTCAGCAAGGTACCGTCCCCGTCACTGCTCCCCGAGTACTGTTTATGTGCTGCATGTGTGTGAGTGTGTATGGGTTAAATGCAGAGGTGTAATTTAGTTCTGGTTCACTGTGTGCTGTGCTTCACAAGGACAAATAGTCACTTTCACAATGCTGAAGACATGTTTTAAAACTCATTCTCCTAAGTGGTGGAACTAACAAATTTCATTACCAAAAGAATAACTAACTAAAAATGTCTTAAATGCTTCTAAATGAAGCGTTCCTAAAAACTCAGTTTAGGTTTTCTAATGTCAGGGACAGTTTTTAACAACATATCTGTGTACATCACTCTGAATAAGAGCCTTGGTCAAATGCTACAAATATACTTTACAATGAAAGAGATGCTCTTACCCCAATAATGCTCAAGCCTTTGAGGTAGTCCATTCTAGGCTGGGCCTGAGGAACGCAACCTGCAACCACAACCTTCTTATTCTGTTCTTGTGCCTTCCTGAGAGAGAGAGAGAGAGAGAGAGAGAGAGAGACAGAGACATTAGCTGAAAGAAATTACACATGAAGTCTTCTATTAAAAATTCTTCTTACGTTTGCCACACCGTAAACAGGTGCTGTTAAAAGTATACGTTGAACACTGATGTATCGAAGACACATTTGGAATAAGAGAATAACTGAGGAAGACAGGAAATGTTCCATTCTCTGTTGAGAGGATCGCTCTCTGATCTCGCTGGAATCTGAAGGCTCATAAAGCAGTCTCATTGTTTACAGTAGAAGCTTTCTTCAAGTCTATGGCGGCAGTCTTTATTAACTTCAGTTGAACCGTATCTTCCTCATAACTCAAAGAGAGATTTGTCTGAATTAAAGCTGGTCTATGAGTGCTTAAAAAAGAAATAAAAGAAATAAAATACAAACATAAGACTGAAGACACCTTTACAAGCTTGTTGGCATGGATAAGCCAGCGATGCTGACCGAGGCAAAGAACTCAACCAAATAAGCCAGTTTTCCAAAAGATTACTATTAACGAGAGTGTGAGAAGAAGCGTGCGAGTATACTCGATAGTGAGGAAGAAAGAGAGCGAAAGCAAAGGAGATACAAAGAGCAGGCGCAACAACTGATAACTTGGGGATGACGGGACGTCTCTGAGCCACCTGCCTCTCTAAAGCTCAGCTGTGTTTTACAGAAGTGATCTGAAGACATAAGAAGCCATAGAAAGAGCTCTGGGCAAAGACTGTGGAAAAACACAGCCTTTATTAAAGTAGCAGTGTACAGCATGTAATGTTTCATGTCATCAATGCAGCATTCTCTGCAGGATAGAGCGGTGCATAGTCACGCCGTCAGCTCTCTCCGGGGCTGTGCGGCACAGCGGCTCGCTGCTTCCGAATACAGAAACACGCCAAAAGCTCTCCATGTTTCAAAGACACCGTTTGAAAACTTCATGTCTGCCAAAAAAACCCCAAATACAACACATGAGGGACGAGACACGTCGGAAGCTTAAGATAAAATAATTAAATAACACAAAATAAATACTTAAAGACTAAGTGCTAGGAGGGGAAACCATGCCTTTCGACAAAAAAGTTTTTGTTTTTTTTTTCTCTTCAGGAAAACCTAGAAGCCTGAATGAAACTATGATCAGATCTAGTCTGAAAATAGAAGATTAAGCCAAATAGGGAGAGAAAATTACATGTTAATCATGAATAAATAAAAAAATGGTTATTAAGACCTGTATGTGGAAACTTCTAAATCTGGACAGTCAAGTTTTTTGTTGCATCATACAAAGTTTGTTCATCTCAATGCAATTTGAGACAACAATTCACCCAGTAAGTATCACTAATAATATATTAGCAGTTATTATTAGAGTACTGTCTGCTATAAACACGTTTCATAAATTAATTATTGCTTTTAGTCTATGTTCCACTGCATCAAAATCATTCGTTCATCATTCATTTTGTTACCTCAACCGTCTCCCCCCAATACCCGATAATGACAAAGTGAAAGAAGTTTGCTTGAACTTTTGCTAATTTATTAAAAAAAAAAAAACAACAAAAATGAGCTCAGGTGCTTCCTGTTTCAGCTGATCATTTCTACAACGTGATTGGCCCATCTGCGGTAAATTCAGTTGATTGGAACCTCTTATAGAAAGCTTTTACAAATCATGTCCATTGTTATCAGTGCATGTCAAACCACAAACCAAGCAATGAAGTCCAAGGACTTGTCTGTAGGCCTCAGAGACAGGATTGTATTGAGGCACAGATCTGGGGAAAGCTACAGAAAAATCGCATTGAAGGTCCCAATGAGCACAGTGGCCTCCATCATCTGTAAATGGAAGTTTGGAACCAGCAGTGCGCTTCCTAGAGCTGGCTGCCCAGCAAATCTGAGCAATCGCAGTAGAAGGGCCTCAGTCAGGGAGGTGACTATGCTGACAGAGCTCCAGCATCACTCTGTGTAGAGAGGAGAACCTTCGAGAAGCACAACCATTTTTGTTTCTTATTTTTAATTAATTTGCAAAATTTCAAGCAACCTTATGGGGTATTGTGTGTAGAATATTGAGGTAAAAATGAATACAATCCATTTAGGAATAAGGCTGTAACAGCAAGATGTGGAAAAGTTGGGGAAGAAAAAAAAAAAGGGGGGGGGGGGGCAGTTGGAGAACAGCAATAGGTGTTTACAGACACACACCCACCCACCAACACACACACACACGGATACATAATATTACTCATCTAACATCCTAGTGACTCAACATGCTTTAACACATGTAGTGGGAGATCATGTTACAACACAGGACACACACGCACACACACACACTTTATTTGAGCCAAAGGGTTTCGGATGTTTTGTTTGATATGGGAGAATAAGACCTGTGTCTGGTTAGAGATTATATACTTCTACAAAGGCAGCCATTGAGCTAGTTGAAAGTACTTGGTGATGAAGATAAAATACCTTCTATAAGGTATAGGTATAGGGGTATAGGGTATAGGGGCAGCGGTGGCCTAGTGGTGAGGGCATTGGCCCCTGCATCGGAGGATTGTGGGTTCGATTCCCTCACAAGTAGGTTGCCCTGAGGTACCCCTGAGCATGGTACCGTCCCCGTCACTGCTCCCCGGGCGCTTTCAATAGCTGCCCACTGCTGCACGGTGTTTGTGTGCATGGGTTAAAAGCAGAGGTCCAATTTCATTGTGGTTCACGCTTGCTGTGCTGTGACCTCGCAATGACAAGGGTTGTCACTTTCACTTTCATAATACAGTGTACATTTTAACACATCCTCAGACCACTGGGTCATGTTTCACACTTTAAAAAGTAATGGCTTTATTACTCCAGTTTTGGTACAACTGATCCCCACCAGCAAACATCGAAACTGCAGTTAATTTCTGTGTGTTTACCCAACAGAGGATTCGGTTACCAGCACTGGCCTAGTTAGAATGGAGAACACTCGCTGCCTCATTACACTCGGAGTTCATCTGCATTATAATTCCCCTGAATATATAGTACATACACAGTGTATAGGCATGAGAAATGCACTGAGGGGTCATTTGGTACCCATAAAGCCAGACATAAACAGTGTCCACATGCATGACTTCTTAAGCAAGAGACCTGCACAGATGCAGCCCATGTCATGGTCAGACATCCCTCTCAGTACTGCACAATGTAATGAAACAGAACTCCATGTTGTTGGGTCACAGAGAGATTCTCCAAGGCTGAGGAGAGATGAAGAAAACATGGCATGTTTATGTGGTCTGGGTAAAGGAGAGCTGCATCCAGATCTGCAGGTTCACTCTAGTCTCCCACATTGTGCCTACAATGTCATCCTCTTACACACACCCACCAACACCCACACACACACTGGTGATCTCAGCAGGCACAGAAACCCCTGCAGAACTGAACTGGTTTCAAGGGATCTCCATCTGATCTCTCCAGACATCTGCTGTAGTGTGGGTCACCCGGGTGGAAATGTGAGTGTATGTGGTTGGTTGAGAGGTCACTGGTGTTCACTCTAGTTAACTCTTGTATCAACACCCCCTCCTCAGCATGCCAGGTTGATGCCCTTGAGCAATGCAGGCGGCGAGCAGCGTCTCAAACGCCGGCTCCTGATCTGCTGTGTCACTGCGGGCGGCACCAAGGCGCATTAGAGTTCGACATTAGTCAGGAAGCCTGTGCATTATGCAGGCGGAGGGCCTCTCCTAATGGCAGAGGCTGGAACAATGAGCCCAGTTTCAGCCAGCCAAAGTGTCGCCCCAGAGTCTGCTTAAGTGGCTCCCTCACAAGCGGGCTCCTCCAGGGGACAGTCGAGTGTCTCCACAGACACGTTAGAGCATTTCGTCTTGTACCCCGCATGCTGATGCAAAAACGAGGCTTATTACTGCATCCCCCTGTCCGCCGTGAGCTCTGTAATACACCGCTGCGGAGACGTGAGCCTCCCTGAACAGACAGCACCGTCTGGCAGTGGGCTGGGATAACGAGCATTCGCAAAAATATTCCCACCACAGTGTTGATTACGGAGCCCTAGGTAAGCGAAACGGTGAGAGTGTATCGGGTTAACTTGGACAAGTCAGGCAGAGAATAAAAGCTCTTTCATGGCTTTGAACCGGAACAGCCGGTGGTTGGTTTCAGCAGAAAGAGTGCTGGAGTTTATTTTCAGGTTAAATTATTGATAAGGGACTGAACGAGCACAGGCTGTTCAGAGGACAACCCCAAGGCTCTTTCACAGCCGCCGCTCATGCAGGTAAGTAATGCAAGCCTGACTAGTTTTAAGATAACTGTCACCCCTCTCAGATATGACATGAACGATGTGGCAGTGAGACATCCATGTCCATAACTAGCACTAGAATGAACTTGTCACACACATACCAAGTCCTACAAACCAGAATCTTCGATTTTGTTCTTACTGTGCCTCACTCAGTTTCAATGGTCAAAAAGTTTCTTGTTCTTTTTTCTTTTTTTTTATGAAAGAGCTGCAAATGCTCATGTTTCAAATGTTCATGCCAGATTAAAAGTGTCCTTAAGAATCAATCCTCACTCAATCCTCAAAAAAAGAAAAAGACTGGAGGTTGAAGAAGGTTGGTCTTGGTCTCTTCCCTTGCACTACCACATTTCATGACAGCTTCAGGACCTAAAGAAGGTTAAACTCTTAAAGCTGGCAATTAGTAGACAACTTAAATCAAGTGTGTTAGAACAGAAAAGTCATCCAACTAGATGCCGGTCTTCCTAAACTTGAGTTCTGCTGAATGTGGCCAATGTCCCAACTCCAAGGCAACAGAGCAGCAACATTGCTTGTGCTACACCCGTTAAGCTGTTCTTTACCTTGTGAACGCACAGAAACTGATTGTTGTGAAAGGTGAGATATGCATCACCAGATTCCAGGGCTGAATGCAAACACAACATTATGGGTCCTAGAGCAGAACAACAAACCAGCACAAAAGCAATCACATATGCCAGGCATCCCCACAGGCACTGTGTGAAAGGTTCCCGTCAACTCCTCCTGACCTCTCAGCGCTAAGCACTTGGGTCAGCGCACCCAACTCTCTACGAGGGATGACAGGAGTTGTACTGGCAGGGAAAGAGCAGATTTATAAAGCAGACAAAGGAAGGATGGAATTGCTGGGATGCAGTAAGTCTTGTTAAAGCATTGCAGTTTCATTTACATGCCAAACAGAAAGAAGAGCCATGGCAGACTGCTCTAGGAATGTAGCCCAGCAACACAGCGATCTTGCAGACATAAGCTGCAAAGCTATGCCTGGAAGACATGGGGATGGTTAACTAATCCATATGCTTAATAAAATCTTGCTTTTCTCGCTTGGAGCTCAAATGGGGCTCCTGTAGTCCAAAAACACAGAACCGTTGATGAAGTATGCAGGTAGAATATAAGAAGGACTTGATAAATGAAGGTTCTAACCTTATTTTCATGGCTTGATGAAGTCCTTGGTTTCTGAGCCTAGGTTTGGTTTAGAAATGAGCAATATGCCTAATAAAAATATCTTGATACTTTTAGGACACACAATATGTAAAGATACTGATTTTTTACAACATCCAATAAGGCTGAATGAAGAAGTAGTACCACAAAAATCTCAATATAGTGTTTTTCATTAACATCACACTCCAACCAAATCCTGTTAAACAGGATTAATGCATTCTTTGTAAAGAAACATGCTATTGATCACTGGTCAATATCGTCAATTACAGACGATATTACGGTACGCTCAGAACGGACTATGATAAATTTGCATAGGCATTCATTGAAAAATTAAGAGCTGTAGTAAGAGTACAGCTGGTCCACCAATTACAACAGACCCGACGTACGACGTTTTGAGTTTACGACGCTCACTTCCATAAAAAGCCTAAAAAAACCCAGAGACGTAAGCGTTTCATCTTCAATGCGGTGCATGAGTGAGGATGCCAGTTAGCCTAATGTTAATTCAAGAGAATTAGGCTTAGCTTTAATTTAAAAAAAGTTCTAATAAGGCTTAGGCTGCGTCGCAACTGGAGGACTCCCTAGTAGTAGTAGTACCATTATTAGCAGAAGTTATAATATTAAGCGCCTGGGTTCTATTCCCACGTAGGCTGTTCAGGTTCTTTGAGTGGAGTCTGCATGTTCTCCCTGCGTATCTGTGGGTTTCCTCCAGCTGCTCCGGTTTACTTCCACTGTCCAAAGACATGCACGTCAGATGGACTGGAGATGCCAAATTGCCCACTAGGTGAGTGAGTGAGGGTGTGAGTGTGTCGGTATGTCTGCCCTGCAATGGATTGGCAACCTGTCTAGGGTGTTTTGCCTTGTGAGAGCTGGGACAGGCTCCAGCCCCGGCTGTGATTCATGAGAGAACTCTAGAAATGTTTGTTTATTTGCCATCGATCAGTCATGCAGTGTGCATTGACTGTAATAAGCTTCTCTGTTCGCCAGTTCACCAGTTATCATCGGCGCAATGCTAATAGGAGATCTTCTAGCCATACTGACTGCACAATGTAGCCCACTTCAAAGTCACTCCAATCATTCCGCTCACTCATTTCTTCTGCTTCCGACACAACTTCACATACTGACTGTTAAACCTCCTGTCAAATATATCCCAACTCTAAATAGAGACCACTGCAACATGTAATCTACCTCACCTGTCAGTGGTTTCAATATTTTGGCTGAATGACATATTTAACAGAGGGAAAAGGTCCTTCTCTCCTTTGCTCCTCTTATATGATGGCCATCTCTTTGTGCTGGGCCCACTAACGCATCATGAGAGATTGAATTCGGTTTCATATTAAACAATAAGGTCATGGACCGGCACAGAAGCAGCTAAAAACAAAGTACATAAAAACCGTCCTCAAATGTACTTAAAATGTACTCAATTTAGGCTTTATTTTTGATGTATCGTGATTTAGATGAGCATTATTTCTAAATAAAAAGAGACTTTTAGACTCTGATAATCAATAAAATATTTTTTAATCAGTATTTCTGTGCGGCCCGGTACCAAATGATCAGATGGTGGGATCATTTGGTGGGTAACCACTTCCCGTTAACCTCTCTCCATGCTCACCAAGGGATTCTGTCAATAAAACAAAAAACTGGGTTTTTAAGACAAATGGGTATTACGTTCGTAGTTGATCACAACCCCCCGCCCCGTCCATCTTCTCTGGACATTCAAACATGATACAACCCATGATGGTATAAGCACTGGGCATACGTCAGGAAAGACATGAGATAATCCTTTCATGGCCAGTATCAATAATGATTCTAAGGGACTGAAAACAATATTGCCATTGTGCTTCACTATGAAACCTGACTGCCAGTGATGAATGAACTGTTATATATAAGAACGTTCAGGGATGACCTTGCTGGAACATATTCTCTCAATTCAAGAAAGTTTGCAAAAGGGGGGGGTTAAACAGGCTCTTTCAGAACAAGAGGTTTACCAAAAGGTGAGAGCTGACACACGTCTAATAAAAACATGCACAAGTGTAATAAAGATTTACCGCTTTAATTGCTGTGTTTTCATGCATGGCTGCTTTTAAACTCGCCAACAAAGCCAGCGAGGGGCTTAAGGCTTGTAAAAGCAATGTCACTTACTCTGAATGTCACAGAGAATGACAAGAGGGTAAAATTACAGACTTCTTTTAGTGAGAGTTCTGATAGGTGGATTTCAATAACGGTCAGGAATGTATACGTGCGGAGAAATGTCGCTGCTGCTAATCAGTTTTGCTCTTGATGTTAATTCAAGTCACTTCTAAAACACATTCCTGAGAGGAAAAAAAAAAAAAAAGGTAAATGAATATGAAGCCTTCTGACTCACAACTATGAAAATAAAAGCCATGTCTTCAGATCTGAAAGAAGCTGGCAAATAAACCATGTAGTGTTAAATATTGATCATATTACAGAATTGCTATCAATTTTCAAAATCTCCGACCGATATTCAAAGACAAAATAGAAGCGATCAAATCATTTGAAAAAAGTTTCATACAAGACGAGATCGAGCTGACATCTGAGAAGATAGAAAGACAGAGTGAAAATGCTATGCCACAGCTTCCCTTCATCTCTTGTTGCTCATACTTTGTAATACCAATTGCTCCATCGCTGCAATGCCATGATGTACAGAGGGACATAAATTATGTATGAGCATAGATGCAATCTCCCTCCATATCTCAGAACCTGTCTTAGCATTTCTCCCTCTCTCATCAAGGCTGAAGACTACGGCTGATGTAGAAAAAGAATATATAATATAGAAATCAAGGTTTTTATTTGTATAACACTTCTAGCATTCTGACTAAATATTTGTTGTATTAACGAGTCATTTTTCTTTAAAAATTTGATTTCGTTAAATACAAAGTGATTGAAATTATTCTTGCGTAATGGCTGTCCGTGAGTGGCGTTCAGATTCCATCTGGAGTCGGTGACTTACTACAACTCTACAGAGCACCTCAAAGCATAAACACTGGCATTAAAGCATTTTAACACCTAAGGTCATCGGTGACAAACTTCTAATGGCATTAGGAAAGAGAAACAGGGATAACTGGATGAAGACCACATACAGGAAATGATTAAGAAACTCAGCTAAAAAAAAAATTTAAAAAAAAGAATAAAATAAAATAAATAACTCAAATACACTAAGAGATAAACCTGATCAACCTTTTTTTTAATAATTCAACAAAAAAAAAAAAAAAAAAAAAAAAAAAAAATTTAGATACTTCTGGGAAGTGTTTTATAGTGTCTTATAATCACCATTTTGAAATATGTGGGACTCCAGTGAGGCTGGTACAGAGACTGGTCCTCGTAGCATTAGGCATGCAGTGACAAAGGGGGTGTGTGTGTGTGTGTGTGTGTGTGTGTGTGTGTGTGTGTGCGTGCGTGCGTGCGTGCGCGCGAAGGAACAGCTTGCACCCTGCTGTGCAATACTGCCAGTCCAAACAACCTTTCATCATTCAGAGCCAGCGAGCCAGTTAGAAAGGAAAACACCTGGCAAGTGCAGCCTGGTCGTCCTTTTGGGACGCCGTGCGCTGGTTTGGGCCTGTTTTAGCCAATCCAGTAAACGATATACCCTCTGTATCCAACCGCTCATCTAAACCCAGGGGAGCTTCACAGTCCAGCATCCTTAGACAAGACAGACTGCAGTGATTTCATCAGTAACGCTGGATGGACAATAATTTTGAGTGTGCAAAGGAACTTTGATGGTTGTTTATGCGTGTGTGCACTTCCAAGTCTCAATGCTGCAGTGTTGGAGTCCACCGGTCTTGAAGCCTGGTATGGTCCCGGTGTATGGGACGTTATATTTGACAGGAACTGCTCAGCATGAGAATAATCCTGGCTTTATGATTCATGCTCATGAAGAGAAAAGTGAAAGTGACTATTCTGTCATTGTGAAACGCAACAAAATTCAACCTCTGCTTTTCACCCATGCACACCGTGCAGCAGGGGGCAGCTATTTGAAGCACCCAGGGAGCAGTGACGCGGACAGTACCTTGCTCAAGGGTACCTCAGGGTAACCTACTGGTCTGACATTCAAACCCATGACCTTCCAATTTGGGGCCTAGTCCCTAACCACTCAAGCCTCCAAGAATGACGTCTCTTGTACAGTGATTCAACCACAAAATAAGCAATTCGGGAAAGAGCAAAAAGCAGTTTTAGTTCAGAGAACTTTCACCAAAATTTTGGTCTTATCCTAAATGTAGGAGAGGGATCAATTAGCCATTTCTCTTTTCATCTCTGTGGACACTCAAGTGTTCTGAGCTTTGACCCAAACACTGACTCCAGACCTGACTCCAAACAATGAGCAACCGTGAGATCTGAAGAAAAATAAATCAGCAGATGTAATGTGCACTTTAGAGCTAAATAAAAGTCGCTATTATATCTAACGATGTTGTTTTTCAAATTGTTAAGGGTTCAATTTCAATTTTCTCACATAATATTAATTCGAAAGTATAATAAGTATCATGTGTAACAATGCAAAGTCAGAGATGTCAGAGTCACAGATGGACGGACGGATGGAAACATATACTGAATGGATGGAACATCAACTGAAACGTTACCATGCAAAAACATTCAACAATTGGAAAATCTTTAATAATAGTTTGTCCTCAATGGTCCGATACCGTGCCAATATATTAAGCTTTCAGTGTTTTTATTTAACACACAGCCAGAATATTCTATAAAAATCAGCACACGCTCAAGTCCAGTCCAGTATTTAGAAACCGTGAGCACATGCTGGCTGAGATAACAGACTTCAGGGATGACCATGATGCACTGGCTAGACTAAACAGCAGCAAGAGAGCTCTGAGAGCTCCATCTGTGTGAACTTCACACAAGAGTTAGGAGAAGAATGAGGCTGCAGCGAGCACTTTAACTCACTAAACCACAGAGCTCACCTCCAGCTCTGAAGCATGTGAACCCTAAAGCATGTGCAGAAACCCAGAGCAGGAGAGGAATGGGAACCCACCTCTGGAGGACGCTTCATAAGGGACAAGAGAAGGCTGTTAGAAGGATGTTCCCTTTCAAGAGAGCCGAACCAGCATCATTCAATCGCCAGAAGCGGGGAGAATGTGTGCAAACACAATGGACTCATCACACTTTCAATTTAAGTCAATTTATCAACCACACAGCCGAACAAACCATCAACCACAAGTGACGTGCAAAAGTTTGGAGGCCCCTTGGATAAATGATTTTCTAAGTTAATATAAGAAGTCCTTGAAACAAAACACACATCTGCACATTTTAATGCACTGCAGTGTTCGTCAAAAATGACAAGAAAACTATGTGCCACAGGAAATAAAACTGTTCCTTGTAGAGTGTGTAAATTAATTTCTCTTAGAAAAGCAACTGAATTCGCAGTTTGTCCAGGGGGTGTTTAAACTTTGGCAATCAAACGCAATGAAGACTTTCACTTTAGGGCAAATAAAGCTACATAATGTTATAATAAACATTTTTTTTTATCCTACGTCAGGAATTCAATGGTCTTTTTCATGCGGTGTTGTTTTGTGCATACTGTCTGCATGTTGCAAAACACGTTCCTCTAATTGGCTGCTGTAATTAGCCACTGAAATGGCAGCGTCACTTAAGAGTTGCACTGTATTATAATCAACACAACACGCTCAGAAATGGTAGTTAAAGAACATGATGAACTATGCACACGATATAATGAAATTAGATGGCTGTGAGAAAACAAGCAAGTCTACTAAGTGCTTCTAAATATTTTAATAACGGTTTCCTAAAATACTTGCGACCCTTCTGAGAAAACGTTTGGATAAACCTGAGGAATGTTCCGTTTCTCTGCATGAACGGCTCCTAAAATGTGATCCGATTTCTATCTCAAATTATAACACAAACACAGTCTTATTTAGCACACAGCACTGTATATTGCTATATATGTATCTGGAATTATATTACTGAACTTCTGCAACGCTATCAGAAACAGATTCGTGAAAAAATAAAAATCTGTGATGCTTGGAGCTGGTTTTATACAAACTATTGATTACTCACTTGAAAGTGGAAAAAGTGACAATTTTTTATCATCACTGTGAAACACGGCACAGCACACAGTGAACCACAACGAAATACAACCTCTGCTTTTTACCCACACACACACACACACACACACACACACACGTGTAGCAGGGGGCCGCTCTTGACAGTGCCTGGGAAGCAGTGATGGGGATGGTACCTTGCTCAAGGGTACCTCAGGACAACCTACTTGCCTGGGATTCAAACCCATGACCTTCCAATCCTAGGAACTAGTCCCTAAACACTAAACCCAGACTAGTTAAACTAAATCAAAAACATATGTGAATCTAAGATCATTACCTTCAGTAAACTCATGTTACCTCTTAAATGTGTACAAAATGATGAGAACCTTGAAACGCCCTCCCAATAAACCAATGAATGGGTGAACAAATAAATAAACAAAAGTAAACGGTCTGTCTCGATGGAACATTTGTCTGGCGATGAGGTTCTGGTCAAAAACGAGCAGGGTGTAATGCTGAATGCTAGAGCCAAGAGGCAACAGCCAATACACAGATTCCCAAAGAGGGAAAGAGAAAGAAAAAGGAGAAACCCAAGGCTCATTAGGGGCGAACCTGAAAGTCGATTTTTCCCCCACTTAATTTCCCCGGCTGTCATTTTCCGGAGCATAATGTGGTGCAGCTCATCACGGGGCACATTTGTGTTGACGCGCTTTTAAAAGCCTCTTATTTGGAGGATCATTATTTATTCCAAACAGCATTCTTATTGAAAAACGCTGGAAAGCTTGCACAATGCCAGCTGCCTAATTAAATTGCTATTCAGTCGCTCTCTCTGAAAATTAATTTATGGAATGAATAATTGTAACTTAGTTTTTTTTTTCCTGTAGTAAAAAAGAAAAAAGGAAGAGGGGGAAAAAAATAAAATAAAAAATGTGGGGCACTAGCAATTAAACAGAAGGTTCAAGGCAAGGTTCATTACATTAAGCAGAGGGGGGAAAAAGGAGCGGTGGAGGGAAATGGCTTGATGATTTTAATAAAGACAGATTCTGCTAGCCACACTTGTTAGCTCCACTGCGGTGTATTTTCTCCCCTGGTGGATAAAAAGCGCTTGGTTAGGCTTTTGTTAGCGCAGTTACAGCAGATCTTCACTTTCTGTTCTTTCTGGCTCTAAGGGTTCTTTTCATTACAGATTCAAGTGGTAACATGGAGAATTACGTTACAGCCAAAGAGTGGAAAGAATCAAGGCCTCATCATTAAAACACAGGGCTTGGCTAGATTTACCTTTCAGCTCTACAGTGTCCACGACGACCGTGCCAGTGAGGAGTCAGAATAATGTATTTTTCTGTAGGATGGTAATAATATACCTACACGGCCTGCGTCACTGTGGAAGATCAGTTGAATTCTACTAGAAGAGTTAAAACTGTAAGTAGGTCTCTCATTCATTTTCATAGCCACTTGTCCTGATAGGTTCAGGTGGATGCTGGAGCCTGTCCCAGCCAGCACAGGGGGAAAGGTGGGGCAACACACTAGACAGGTCCATCGCAGGGCTATAAGTAGGTCTATCTTTATTATATAACGTTTACAGTAACGCATGAAGGTGGAACATTGTGGTTTAACTGCAAAATGTTTCTGTAATTACATCGTTACTGTATATATTGGTTGTTTCATTAAAGTTATTGTATATTTTTGTATGCAGCTATTTAAAATTTTAGACTGGTTTCTCAAAACAAACAATCCACCAGTCCCGCACACGCTACCAAGAGCTCATCGTGGCTTGAACTTAGAGCCAGTTTGAGCTACAGCAGCTCTTCTGTGAAATGTGACCCCATGACCCCGATGGTGGTTCACAGACTGTCCCTTTTTGAACCACTTTCGGTAGATACTAATTACTGCTTACTTGGTGCAGCCTGCCAGACCTGTGTTTTTAGAGATGCCCTGACCCAGCTGTCTAGACATCAAAATTTGGCCCTTGTGGCCAATTTTTCATGATTTCCAACATTTCAAAAACAGACTGTTCTCTTGCTGCCTCATATTTCTCACCAGGCCCCATTGTAATCAGTGTTGCTCACTTGGTATAAACATCTTCCTCTAGTCCATGAGCAATAATTAATCTGAATCAAATTTACAAGCAATAAAATTATACAATTATACTTAAAAATGTGGCAATAATCTAAAATGGAAGAATCACTACTTTCAAAAATGACACGTCATTGTCTGAAATGCACACGAACTCGTCAGTTGTGTCTGTTTAATTTTGCACCATCCAAACCCAAAGTCTCCTCATAATCATGGAGAAAATTTACAGTTACAGTTTCACCATTAATTCACGTTAATGTAATACTTCACACACCTTCACTGAAACGATTATACATTAATGCCTCACATTTTTATCCTCTTAATCAATTCAAGGAGGCAGCTTTTTTACCCCCTCCTGATTCAGAAATGTGGTAATTTTAAGGGAGTAATAGGATGACCTTGTAAAGGCTTTGGATCACCTGCAGAGCTACAAATGAGTTGCAGATGTAAGCCACCTGTGCTGGTTATGCTGCTCCTCCTCTCCAAGAGCTGAGAGCAATGGAAGATCCAGCCCAAAGTAAATTAGGCAGCTACTTACAGCTTTGCTCATGCAAAAAAATGCACTGCTGTGTCAGGGTCATAAAAGGCCTCAATACACATGAAAACATATCAAATCAACATATTGGTGTCTGAGATGTTTTGGCTTCTCAGAGAAAGGAACTGGGAGAAACGACAGAAAGAAAGGGGAAAAACTGGAAAAACTGACAGCCCTGTGCCTCGTAAGCAGTGTCAGCTCTCAGCTCCAGGCATCATAAGCATCCTGCAGAGAGGAGATGGGAGAAGAAAAGACCAGGTGCAAAATGAGACAGAAAAAGAGAAAGAACGAGAAAGGCGAAATGAGAGACAGTGTAAGTCTCAATCAGAATACAGAACACAAGTGCATAACCCTGGTCCTGGATTTCCTCTGTCCTGAACAAAGCCCATGTTATTCCTCTGTCCAGACCACTTCCACAAACGGGTTTGTCCATTAGGTGTTTAGTGAAATCAGAAAGAACTCAAAATTGCGCCCAATAAAATGTGTCTCCCAAAATGCACCAGCTATGCTTGGGAACCATTCAGAGAGTCAGCATTTACAGTAAATAGTTGCACACAAGCTGGAGAGAAAGACATGCATCACTGCTAAAGATCGCAGCAGATCTGTTTCGTATGCAAGCAGCAACAGCAACAGCCAACGTTACGCCTAAGTGGCTTTATGCCGTTGGTTGAAGGAACCCATAGTCTGCGTGAAAACATGGGCTTCCTTTATTAAACTGTCAACTGTAAACAGGCCCACAAAGAAAGGGCAATATTTAAATGTATGAATTAGCACGGTAAAGCAGCATGGTCAAAGCAAACACTGATGTTGACCTCCACAGTAGACCTTCAGTATTCAACAAGGTCACTAAGGCTTAACGCTATTCTACAACACACTTACGTAATAATAATAATGCTAATAATAATAATAATAATAATAATAATAATAATAATAGCAGCAATTAGGAAACGTTATAGTCCTGCTGCAACTAATAATGCAAGGAACATTGTGGCTGGATTTCATATCACATTTGCAACGATTCTAAAAAAGACTTATTCACTGCATAAATACTAGTTTTATATACTAGTACTAGTATATAAAATACTAGTAAAATACAAGGCACCAATGAAACTGTGATACAAGTCATAATAAAGCAAGGCAATCAAAATGCACAGCTTACACAATAAATAAAAAAAAAATAAAAATAAAAAAAACTAACGGCATGAAACCACAGTGCACATGCTGAAAGTGAACTTGGGCAGATTAAACTGCCATGTCAGATCAATTCGCACTCTATTATGAGACATGAAATGCAACAGAAGACAAGAGAAAATGTAAGCAAGAGAGAGAAAGTGGGAGAGAGAAAGTGAAGGAACAACAAGAAAAAAACACCAATTAGACTCTGGTTTGATCGTGTTTGATACTCTATGCAGGAAGGGTAGCCGGGAGTCTGGTGGACATGCTGTGCACTAAGGGAGACACTTTATAATTACAAGCACTCAAGCAGCTTTACATGAGATGCCAGCCAACGAAGGGCATTGATGGTACCTATTATGGCAGACATGCAGTAGGTACAAGTATATTCATGTTCAAAACATAAAAAAACCCTTAGCATGAAGTCTGACAGAAGTCCACCATTCTTGAGAGTGGAAATCACTTAAATCTAATAGTTTTGCCAATGATTCCCAATGGAGTGCACTACAGCATATTCAAACATCCCTCCCAATTAAATAGTTAACAAACCATCTGTCACTTAATGGACTGAGCAATTTATCGGGTGTTCATTCAAATCACCTGGAGACCAAAATATATATATAACAAACTACCAAGAGACAAAATGTGCAAGAATAAAAAAGCTAATTAAAGCAATCTTTTGTCATTTTAGCCTTTTCCCATTATGACTAGATTAAAAACATTTTCAATAATTCAGGGCAAATCTTCTTTTAATCATTCCCTTGCCTGAATAAAAACACAATTTTTTCCAAAGACTCAAAAAAAAAGAAAGAAAGAAAAAGAAAGAATCAAAGCAATTTTGAACCTACTTGAATATTTAACACTACCATTCTGGGGTGAACCAAATAAACTTTAACGGTAAACTTCATAAACTCCTGGGATGGCTGCCTAATTTAGAGCTTTTTCGCTGCAAATGGCAAAGAAGCTGCTGCGCAAATAAATAGGAAGAGGGCACAATTACAAGAGCAAGACTGCTGGCTCGATTAATGAAGGGATCTTTTAACGGGCAAAACCACACATATCATGGCACAAAGAGCTAAAGCCAGCGTTAGTGTGGGGAGGAGGCTGCCGAGTATGAAGTGAGAAGCCTGCTCTGTCATTAAAACTCCTCAGTATGCTTCAGTGCAGCAGCTCAGGTGCAGTCATCAACATTAGTCAATCCCAGAGTGAAAGAGATGCGGCAGGTCAGATCACATGCTGTTCTTCAAAGCTTAATAGAAGCTTTTAGTAATTATCCAGGTGAGGTACGGCGAGTGAAACAAGTGGTTATCGTCAAAGCATAACCATAGGTAAAACATAATTAACCAGCCACAGTAATGAAAAGGTGGCGGTTCACTTTGGTGAAACTGCTTGCAGGAGGGAAAAGATTCATAATTACCCGTCCGTGTCTAAAGGGAACGAGATCAGGAGGAAAAAAGAAAAAGAAAAAGAAAAAAAAAGAAAAGAAAAAGCAGCTACATTCTCAGGCAAGGCTTAGGTATGTATGTTAATTCTATCTGCCTATGGGGGGGGTTCTATTTTAACTAACATCTACATCCAGCAGATGAACTCAAAAGTCAAAGGAAATGATCCCAGTAAAGAATGGAAAAGAGGGCATGAGAGAAAGAAAGAAGAGGAATATGAAGTAGGTGAGACCGATCAAAACAGAGACCGCTCACTAGGTTCGGAGCCTATCCCAGTGCACATAGGCTGAAAGGTGATGAAACGCCCTGGGCAGGCTCCCAGTCCATCAAAGAGAAAAAGAAAGACTGAATCAGACTAACTCCAAATGTGTTAAGTCAGAGGAAAATCTGAGGGGGGGACTTAAGGATGAGTGTGCACTGCAAACCTGTTACACTACAGATAACCATCAGCCACTCAGCTTCAAGCCCGACCTGTATTAAAATATCAGATATTTCGTAGGTCAAAAAGCAGCTGCAAGCTCAGCATGTCCTACATTTCCATGTGAAACATGAAACACAGCATGAATGACACAGAGCATGAGAAAATATCCAAAGGGAAATGTATAATGTTGACGCATGCAGTCTGTGAGATTAAAAGAAGTTTCATAAATGTATTCAATTTTATGACCTAATGTGATAAACCAGTAAAGACAAAACCAAAAAGATGTGCCAGGCAAGATGAGTCCAACGTATTGGATGTGCATGGTTAAACGCTCTCAAATGCTATCAAGCTTGCACGGTCACTTGAAGTAAACCCTGTTTATAATGTAAATTCCTTTCCATTATAGAGCCACAGTGCTCCCTTTATTGTACTTTACCAAAGCAAATGCATTCACTGGTTCCTTTCATCAACATTATGAGAAGCCTGGAGCAAGAAGCCTATCCAGCTGAAAGATGCTCACTGCAAGCAGGCAGGCCGTGAGCGTGTGGATGTTAATAAAGCTCTAGTGAAAACGGCAGCCAGGCCATTTTGGAGGACGAACCTTTAGCAGCGACTCACACCAGCCGGAGGAGTTTGCAGCCAAACTTAAACAGCCTTGCTACAAACTGACAGGTGACCAAAAAGTGCAGGTCAGCTCCAGGTCAAGCCCATACTCGGACACAACCGCACGGCGATCCCGCCCGAACTCTAAATACCAACGGGGAGGCTGGTGATGGCTTGGCTTCGGGCAGCGGACCATGTTCCATGGGAAACACTCGGGTCTGCTTTTCTGCAGCACTGTATGGCATGTGTGCATGCAGAAAGACCCCCAGGTGCTCAGACACGAGGAAAGGTCATGGGTTCCTGGCTGTCACACTGCATGACTTGGTTGTTCATCATAAATGTGGTGCTATACTGTAGCCTTCTGAGTGGTGGCAAATCCAGACACCCTAATATACAGCTTTTGGCACGATAAACCCCATTTAAATTCTAAGGGGATTACCTAAATCAAGCAAAGATTATGAAAATGCTGTACAAACAACTCACCTTCATTTCACCTCATTCATTTCTCAGAATGGTTAAAGAAAGATTTGAGTGAATTCAGACAGTTCATTTCTGAAAGCTCCATCTGTTCATCACAGCCCTCCTAAGTTTACTTTTGAGAGTAACACCATCACCGTTCAATAATTTAACATTGGCTTATGGATCCAAGACTAAAAGGACATCAGGATTGAGCCGGTCTCTGGAGAGAACACCCTGCCTCCAGCATGAATAACCTCAGGTGCTGGAGGGTTACCTCGAAAGGAACCATGTGCCCACTGCTCTGGAAGCCCTACCCCTCAGCAGATGATTATACAGAAAGCAGATGCTTCAGTGAGGGTCAGTGAAGCCCCTGCCAGAAGAGAATACTGTTCTACAGTGAATGTGTGAACCTGATAGCGTTCTGTTCTGTTTGTACTCCGACTGCGTCTGTAACTATAAACTACGGATACAGCAACAGGTGGTGCTCAGGACCCGACCCGTCCACTCTTACTATGGCTGATACGGTTGATGGTGCCAGTGTGTACAGAAAGCAAATGTGACTCATTCAGTCTCCATAAAGAAGGCATCAGTTCTTCCTGAATAAAGCCTGCACATCAGTTACTCTGTAGAAGAAGCTCGTGCTCAAAACTTAAAAGCTTCTTCAAATCGAAAAAGCAAAGGCAGCCATCAAGGTTCGAATCCTTTCAGAAAGCACTGAGACAGACTTTGGAACTCAATTTCTGGCAGACTTCTGCACACAAAAGCTGCCGGTCCCTTTTTTGCCCTCTGGGAATTTCAGAGGGTGTTTGGGGTCAAAAAAGGAAGAATAAAATCAATTCCAAACACTCTGGAGTTTGTGACGATTCCTTTAACGTCAATATGGTGCTAAATTGCAAATCTGGCGATGGAGAACTTTCTCACAGCAGAGTATTTCTTGATTGGACAACCAGCAGCCATCAATGCTACTGAACTGCCCTTCAGTCTTTAATAGCCCTATCAATGCATAAAATCATTTCAGCCAGCTAATGAATTTCATTTCCTTGTGCAACATTCAGCTTTGTTACCAAGTTTTCTGAAGACGGAAGAAAAATAAATAAATAAATAAATAAATAAAAACAGAAAACAGATCTCTGATTCACAGACAGAAACTCTCTGAACACCTGGTGCAAGGTTACAGCAAACAGACGAGGGATAAAGAGCCTCCACAGGAGATGAGCACACACATTCCCAATCCAAACACCTTATCATGACAGCCTGCAGAGGGGACAAGAGCTCAGCAAGCTAAGGGAAGGTGAGGGGAAAAAAAGCTACTTGGCCCGAAGCAAACAAAAAGGCATCTGGCTAGCAGCTCAGTCACATCTGCAGGTAAACACCAGAGCCTGCCCGCGATTAACCCTCCATGCCATCTGTCACGAGCACCGATTAAGAGAGCAAAAGGTTCAGCACAAAAATCAACATCCAGACTGCAATCATACATAAACTGGCTTACTGCCTAAAAAAAAAAAAAGCTTTGGGACATCTTCCATTCGAAATTTCATCCTTCTACAATTAGAAAGTAGTAATAAGTGCAGAGGTTGTTTAATAAAAGATCATTTTAAAAACTTTTTGAAGGCCTTTTTATTGGATTATGCTGGCATGAAGAAAAAAAAAGCTAAAAAAGCAGGGTGCTGGTGGTCTAGTGGTAGGGTACTTGTCCAAGGGGTAGCAGGTTCGAATCCCACCTCCAGCACTACCACCACTGGGTCCCTGAGCAAGACCCTTAACCCTGAGTGTCTCCAGGGGGACTGTCCCTGTAATTAGGACATGGAAGTCGCTCTGGATAAGAGCGTCTGCTAAATGCCGTAAATGTAAACAAAACCGTTGTTAAAAGCCTATACCAGTTTTCAAAAGTTTGGAATAATCTTTCAAGAAATAAATGCAAATAATTTTTTTAATAATGCAAGTACATACCAGGATCATGTACAAAACTCACCACTTAATTTATTTCTATTATATTTATATATATAGCTTCAGTACATTAACTAATTAGTTACATTATATATGGATTATTACAGAATATTACAATAACTCATAACCGGCTATTCAGAACTTAAGCATTAGTGTATTTCATAAAAATAAAAACCTGAAAAAGTAAACAATGATGAGTAATATCAGAACAGGTGCTGTGTGTCACTGTTCCAGAAACACCTCTGCTGTAAGCTGTACAAGGTTTGGGCACCTGAGCACCTAAACGTTCCACACAGACACTGTGAAAAGGTGATCAACGCTCTATAAAACATTCACAAAGTCACCCCTCCCTCTTCATCTACTTTAATAGCCCTGGGGGGTTCCTGTTGCTAAGCAGGCAGTATTTAAACACAGCTTTTTTTTTTTTCTTCCTCTAAGCCAAAAGAACACAGTAAACAGGTCCTGAGCGGGGCGAGCGGGGCTAGGCTCTGTTTGTTGAAGTTAGTATTTAATTGATATGATTGTAAGCCAGATTTGTTTAACTTTGAGAGAGACGGTTTGGGTAAACAGGTGAGACAACGTCTCTGGGGCTCCAGGCCATGAGGGGCAGCCATGACTTTGCACGTATGCCAACAGTCACACGAGAGGCAAGCACACCTTTCCAGGGCAACTAGGCGACAGGTGTGAGAGAGCCTGGAAAGCAAATACATCTGTAATGCAGCAGGTGGAAAGTACCTTGCTGTGTGCCTTACAGGCCTGATAAGGCCGCGGCTTATTGGCTAACCTTCTGAGGCAATGCAGATGGGCTATATAATCAGCAGTTACAATCAGCATTACATAGCCACTAGGTTTACAAAACACAAGGAACAGGTTCTAGGTCACAAACAGGTCATTTGTGGGGGAAAAAAAATGGATTGTGATGGTAAATTTGCAGTAATTGTGGAATCTAAGTTGCAATAAAAGATGACTGTCAGCCACTGAAAAGGGCACTACGACAAAATGCAGAAGTATTAAATGGCAGTGATCATGAACACGGGTCTATTTAATGGGAATGTGAAAACATTACGCTGCTTATAGAACTAATTAACCTTTTTTATATGGTTAAACATCTTGCTGTTAAGTGAAAATGTCATTGTGAAACACGGCACAGCACACCGTGAACCACAACGAAATTCAACCTCTGCTTTTTACCCACACACACACACCGTGCAGGAGGGGGAGCTATTTAAAGCACACGGGGCACAGTGATGGGGGCGGTACCTTGCTCAAAGGTACCTCAGGTACTTCAGATCCTGGGGCCTAGTCCTGAACCACTAGGCCACTACTGCCCCAGCCCATCTCCTTTATTATCAGACATCAGAGAGCTTTTCACCATTTTCAGTTTTGGTTCATCTCAAATTACTCCAGCCAGGGTTCCTCCAGTTTTAGGGATATTTTCTTTTTTGCCTGTCAATCACCTTTGATGAATTTTGTTACCCTGCAATAAAAAGAAGTACATCTGATTTGCCTAATTACATTCAGAGCCACTATCTAACATTATACATTAGCTTTGATTTTGTTTAAATGCACATATGTATGGTATGGAAAAGTGTAGGTGCCCCGGTCAGCTTGGGTGAAAAGGAGTTAAAACCTCCTTTAACGAGAAGATACCCTGTTTACTGATTACCCACATCACTATTAATGTCTTTTATTGTCAATTAAGAAAATGCATCCTTCATTATCAATAATTACAGAAAATGTATGTTTGTTCACTGCAAAGCATGTGTTTTTTGTGTCAGATTCTTCAAAAAATTTGATACAAGATGTAACTCGTACATCCATTCAGACAGTAAAGTCTCCAGCACAGATTAAGCTGTAAGAATCCATCCGTGTCCCACTTATGCCAGCAAGTCTGCCGCCTAAAGGCTAATCCTAATTTAAATAACTGCGAGAGAGTGAATTTAACAACCGCAGGACTCTAAATATTCCTCACGGACTTGAACCATGTTTGTCCAGTTGCCTGTGTGGTACCTTATTCCAAATGTGTTGACACAGGTCATTAGCCAAGCAGCTCTATTGGAGAAGTAAGGGAACAACTACTGAACAACAGTCAAATCATTGGTGGTAGTCAGTTCACCTCTATCATACACACACACACACACACACACGGGTCAAATTCCAGATGCATTTTGAGCGAAACCTTGAAAATCCTTTCAAAAATATTTCCTTGATTTCTTTGATTAAATATGTATTCAGGAAGAAAGCATTCACTCACACAGACAGAATTTTATCTTTAGTGTCTTCAAAAAAAAAAAAAAAAAAAAAAAAAAACTAATTTCTATGGCTCTGTAATTTCAATGGCCTAGGTTTGGAAGCACTTCACTGTATAGAATAAACTCAGACAATGATATTTGCCTTTGAAAGGCTTCGTGTATTCAGAACCATTTTTTTCACGGAACCAACTAATACAAAGCGGAGATGTGATGGGAAAACTGCTTCGCGTTGGAGAATTGCCCGAAGCAGACTGCAGCAAACAACCCATATGCCTGTTAGTACTCTGCCTGGTAGGGTACAAAACGTGTTTTTGGTTATGCAATTTTAGTAGTGTGAGGGAAAAAAAATAAATAACTAAAAAATAAGAAAGAATGGCTCCGGGCATGAATCCAAAACGAGGGATCTCGTTAAACGAGCGCTGTGAATTATTGATTTAATGAGCCTCAGAAATGGAAAGGACAGTGTGTCTGGAAGGCAGGGGCAATATTTTTAACCCCCCACCCACCCCCACTAACTACTGAAGCACTAATGAAGAAGCTCCCTGAAAGCAGAAAGCTTCTTTCACACTCCACCCAAGCACAACTCACAGAATACCGTCTAGGATTTAATTATGGTGGTGTTTTGTGAGGGCATGTGTGTTTGTGGTGTGTGTTTACATCCAAGATATTTAAGAGTTAGAATGCTGCATGTGTACTTATAGTCAAACCTAAGGATGGAGGAACAGTTGGTCTGTGCGCAAGGTCATCTTAGAACAGATGGTTCCTCTAAAGCTGCCATTTGTTCATCTTATATCACAAACATGTTTTTATAGAACTCGTAAATTATATACAACAAATGCAAACTTCATGGTCATTTGGGCCTGTAAAGAAAAATGGGAAATGCCATGTGCCAAATAAAGCTTTAGGGTAAATCATTAAAGCTCTCATGCCAATTGTAGGTCATTTTGTCTCATGGTGCAGAGCCTACTGGTCATATTTGCTCAAGAACATGAGTGTTCATGACGGGCCAGATCAGGCAAGCCAAAGAAAAACTGCAAATGATTGGCTTCTGACTCGAACCTGAAGAACAAGTCCTCACTAAAACCTCCAGTGACAACATCTTGGTTCTTCATTCACTGGCAGTAGTGGAAAAAGATTGTATCAGCAACACGGCTGAAATGTGCCTTAATATCCTGCAGAGCTCACAGCGAACGTCAGTAGTATCTCCCAACAAGCAGCCATTTTTAATGAAAAAATAATGCGGGCGATGCCCAAAGGTCACACTTGATGGTGGATTGTATTGTAGTGTATGAAAGGAAACATTTTTGACCTTCCTGGTTGTCAATTAATGCTTAACGCCAGTGTTTCCACACTGTGTGGTGCACCGGGGTGAGTTCCCCCTCACATATTCTGAAGAGAGTGTGTTTTGAGCTGATGAGCTTAAAAGACCAGTCCTTTGAAGCAAGACAAGGCTTTGAGATCTTGCCCATGAGAAGCTAGCGAGAAAAATAAAGAATGAGAGTCAGACAGTAAGCTATCGAGCCACAGAGAGAGAAGAAAAAAAAAGACATATAAAAGGGAGACTAAGACCAATTTCACCAACTTCATTAGCATTTTCTCAGACTGCTACTTGTTTCTTTGAGCTAATAATTATTGCTACCAGCTAAAAAGCCAAAGCAAAAGAACAAAGAAAGACAGACAGGCGAAAACAGCTAGACATGTCGGCCTGAGTTCAAGTGCCTTCACTTATCTATCACCGGCCTGCTCTCATCTACACACCCATCTACATATTTACCATATTTACCTGACATCTTTGTATGTATAATTCACATTCAGAGGCAATTGGGCCCAATCCAGGATTTCAATTAGGTGCCCCCCACGTCTGTTCTCAATTAACTTCAATTTAATCAGACAGTTTCATGAATAATAAACACATTACTGCAGTATGCTGCATGTAAATCCAGGCAAGGAGCTATTAAAATTTCCAAACGGATGTATGGAATTCGGCCGGGTCATTATTTGTTAAACACACGTTCCCTTGATCATTCAGATTACAGCTGACAGCACAGCGCAGGGAAATGGGCTCAGTCCCAGTGCCTTCCCTTAATTACACCACAGATTCTGGAGTTGTTTTAAATCATCCTTCAAGCATTTATTCCCATAAACATGAGCCCACTGCCAGCATGTTATGGTACAGATAAGCCTGGAGAGCCTCTTTACATGAAATAGATACGAGATTAAGCGGTGCAATGTTATACATTCGGCCTCTCTTTAACACAAAAGCTGGAAAAGGAAGAGAAAGAAACCCAGCCACAACGAGGAGAGTCACTTGGAGGTCTGGAGCTGCCCGCTGGAGGTTTTGGACCGTTTCCAGTTTTACAAATCAACAGATCATTGCAAGCACACATGAATTTCAATTGATTTAGTCCACAGTCTCAGCTGCAGCCACAGGGCAGCAAGGGAGTTGGCTTGTTCCTAACACACCTGTTCACACTTCTGAGGCAAAAGGCGCCGAAGCGTCCAGGAGCCGAGTCAGAGTGTTCAATTTGTCCTTTTGAATTTCTCTTTTTTAGTTACTTCTCTCCATTTTGCTCTAATGGCCATCTGCTCTTGTACCAGTACAGACTGGATAATAAATTGTAGCCAAACCACAAAATTTCAGCGTAGTCACCGGAGAAGCCGTGTGAAACTTGCATTTTTAGGTTACTGTTACCTTTGAATGTTCAGATGTTCAAGGTGGCAGAAGATATAAGTACATTTAGTACATCTTCAATGTGAGAGATGGCAGAAAAGAGCAAGCACTCAAAGAAAAGCAACATTGAACTAATTAATAACCCAGACCGGAGACTAAAGACTGTGTAGTATCTACACCCCTGATTCAGACACCTGAGCATGTTAATTTATGAGATAAATCACACAAGTCGGGGCAAGGCACAAACGTATACAGACTGTGGAGTCCTGTGTGGGAGACAGATTTGCAGCACTGTCAGCACCTTATCTGTGGAATTCTCCCTCTTTCTCTTCATAATTGTACTTCCTTTATCACGTCCTTTCTAAAACCTAAATTAGTTGTAATTTCTTTTTGTGAGAACAGTGACCTTGGGATTGTGAAAGCCATTATATAAGGGAAACTTGTCCTTATTAAAGGTTCTTTTCTCAGACAATTCAGTAAGATAGTCTATCCTTTAACAGGCCGGATTTCCTTGAGGGTACAGTTATGACATTAATGATGAAGCAACTGTCCGGGTCCCATCCAAGGGAGACAGAAGAGAAACTAATCATCACCACAACATTTTGTTCAGATTCAGGTGAATGACAGTTTCAAGTGCAGAAGGATCTCTCTCATTTACACACACACACACACACACACACACACACACACACACACACACACACACACACTCTCGCTGCCAGGTTGGACAAGATTATGATTATTTCTTAAGATTACTTCTTAAGATTATTAAGAAGTCAGATATCTCCAAAAGACACCCAACAGGCTTTCTCCGCTCTTCTCGCACCCTTGTTGCTGCAGGAACACCTTATGGATGATGCCCAACTTCCATTTCGCATCTCAAATAATCTAATAATTAATAAATAAATAAATAAATAAATAAAGAACAAACCCTACTTCAGTTCATCATCATATATGAATGATCTTTATTCACAAACTGACATTTTGAAGTTTATTAAAGTTTAAATGCATAAATAAAAGGCCAAATCCTAGCAGTAGTTTATACACGGACAAAATAACTTTTCAAGAATTCCAAAAAGCTTTTAACCCAGAACTTTCACAGATGAGCCATAGACAGATTTAAAAACTTCAGATATTACTCCTCTCTTTTCCTGTTCTCTGGTTTAAATCACTCAGCTTAACACACTCCAAAGCACACTCTTCACAAATAGACTGTGTCTGGGCCCCTATAGGAGCCTGATCTCATTCCAAAACACCTCAACTATCAGCATAGATACCCCCCCTAAGGGCAGGAGAGGTCAGTATAGGAGATAAAAATGTGGGACTCCTGAAGTTCAATCTCCAAACAAGGAAAGGGCACAGTATCTGATAGTGTCCCCATAAAAAAAAAAAAACTGGAGCAGTATGGAGAAGAGAAACTGGCCTGTCTGTGAAAACACAGAACAGACAAGGAGGAGATGGATGAGCTTCAGAAAAGAACAGATTCAGCCAAAGGGCTTCCATAGAGGTAAAGGGCAGGCACTAAACACAAGAGGCATTTTTGGAAAATTTCTGATAAAAAGTGAAAAATATAAAAATTTAATAAAAAGCTAAACATCTGTAGCTGTTATATGTTATCTTAATGAAAAGTCCATACATACAGAACCAAATTTTATCATGGCTCTTGACAGCCAATCACATCTCTCTCTCCATCCCTGTAAAGAAACAAACACCAATTCCTCAAACTCTACGTGAGCTTTAGGCACCATTTATCTCCCTATTTATCTTTGGGGGGAAAAGGGCTTAACTGCAAAAGAATAATATTTTCTGGAACACTGTGAATTACAGCCAGTAGTGAAAAAACCCGAACATTTTAGAAGTAATTGTTGAACACGTTTTCTGTATGCTTTGAGAAATCAATGGATCCCAAGTTACAATCTCAGAGACACAAGGATAAAGTTGTAGACACACTGAATATCTGATGTTGCATCGAATAAACGCAGAGATATCAGGATCTGGAGTGGATTTGGGGAATCTGATTACCCTCGTATAACTTGATGAAACCGAGCTAGAGTAGCTGATTGTTTTGATCATGTAAACTATTCCTGTGATTTAAAACCTCGAAAACAGCCATGCAAAAGTGGAGAAATGACATTGAAATTATATTTGGACATTGCAATACAACCTGAACAACTACTTAAGAGTTGAATTTCTTATGTTTTTCCAAAACCCAAACTATAAATGGCGTTAAACTATTGAGGAAAATATTGATTATAAAACTGAAAATCTTATGAAACTTTACCATTTTCAAGGGTCTCAACGTGCCTCATCTTGATATCTTGACCATGCACTTCAGTGCATTAACATCTTCAACTTCCAGAAGAGGGTGAAGGCCTGGGCCAAGTCCATAGTTTATCACCCTTCCAGCAGCCAAAATTTGCAAAGGGCCAGACAAAGAGAGCACAACACCTAAAATGTGCCTCAACATCTCGTTAGACGTGCAGAAATATTAACCACCTGCAAGGTGAACAGTTTGATGACTATGGTCACCTTAGTTCTTGTACTGGATGCTTTTTCTTCATCTTATAGTGGCTAAAAAAACATGTTGGAAAACAGTTAATGGGACACACAACCAAAACTTCTCAAATCAATCAGATTGTCTCCTTGTGAGAAACCTGAATTTACAGTACTGTGCAGAAGTCGTAGGCAGGTGTGGGAAAAAATGCTGTAAACAAAGAGCGCTTTCAGAAATGGAAGTGTTAATCTTTTATTTTCAATCAATCAACAAAATGCAGTGAATGAACAAAAGAGAATCTAAATCAAATCAATATTTGTTGTGACCACCCTTTGCCTTCAAACCAGCATCAATTCTTCTAGGTACACCTGCACACAGTTTTTGAAGGAACTCAGCTTGTAGGTTGTTCCAAACATCTTGGAGAACTAACCACAGATCTTCTGTGGATGTAGCTTCCTCACATCCTTCATGTAATCCAGACACACTGGATGATGTGGAGATCAGGGCTCTGTGGGGGCAGAAGAACTGATGCTGGTTTGAAGGCAAAAGGTAGAAACACCAAATATTGATTTGATTTAGATTCTCTTTTGTTCGCTCACTTTGCGTTTTGTAAATTGATAAAAATAAACAATCATTATTTCTATTTCTGAAAGCGTTCTTTGTTTACAGCATTTTTTACCTCACCTGCCTAAAACTTATGCACAGTACTGTAGGTGGATAAATATTTCCTCTGTACATCTCCAAACCATGGATTCAATTTCCTAAACTGAATTACTACCAAATACCACTATATTTTAATTAGTGCTACATTTGAAACTGTCCTCTCAGCAGCACTACCAGCCTGAAATAATTTCAACACAGTAATTTCAAAAAGGCTTGTTTTTGTGCTGACAAACCCACAAAGCAGTAAGTCTACAAGATGACTACTAGGGTTTGGCACAACATACCTTTATCCCATTTGAATAGCAAGAGGACAGCTGTGTAAACAGGACCTTTGACCGAATCTTTTAAAAAAGAGAAGTAAAAAGGTACAACCTTCTCGGGTAACACGCATGGCAGTGAAAACAAACAACAAAGTCCCTCACATTCTTTTTTCCCCTCCGTCGTTCTCTCCCTGTCTCTTATGAAGAATGTTCATTACACATTAAAAGTTTGGTCACTGGACTAATCCTCAACTGACTACTCATCCAACACAGCTGAGACAGGAGAAATAAATCAGGCAGAGATTCTGAGGAGCAACAAATGCAAACAACCCAAGACACTCAGTTCAGGGCTTGGAAAAATATGACATCATTTCCAGCTGCTTCTGGTTATAATTGTCTACTTTTTGGAAAAAGAACGATGTAATCAGCACAATTACACAAAATAAACAGATAATAATAATAATAATAATAATAATAAAACATCCAAATAAAATGTAATTAGCACAGTTTAAAGAGGTCACTGTTTTTAATTTATTCTTATACATTTGTCAAATTAATTCCTCTTTCTCAATCCCAGCTAAAGAGCCATCTCAGCTTTTCTGACCGTCCCTCTCGCATCTCGTCTGCTTCCTCTTATAAAGAGGATCGCTTGTCCCAGTGTAGCTGCAACCAGAGGCAGGGACTGACTGAGTGAGCAACTCAGAATCTGTCCCAAATATGCATGGAGGGGAAACTTTAATAAACGTGTGTGGGGTTCTCCCCAAAAGATACATAATAGCTAACATATAATAAATTACTGATAATATATTAACAGTATGAAAAGTAGCCAAAGCTTCTTCATGTGATGTAAATAACATCAAATGATAAATCATCTCTAAAATCATTAAACCCTAAATGGGAAAGCAGCAACTCTGGAAGAAAGCCTGTTCAGAGCAGAATCAGAAAGTGAAGTTCCTATACTGTGATTATTTAAAGCAAGTCAGGGGAAAGTGAAAGTGACTTTGTACTTGTGAAACAGCACAGCACTCGGAGAACCACAATGAAATGCAACCTCTGCTTTTAACCCATGTGCTGATCATTTCAACTTTAAACCTGAGAGAGAGAGAGAGAGAGAGCCTACAATACAGCACAGTGCTGCCTGATGACACACCAGTCCTTCTCATTAACAGCTGTGAGCTTCATTATTACTTTCCATTCTCAGTGAATTGAATTTAGGCCACATCCAGAGAGCAGTCAGCGGGACATGGCTTTTTAAAGCTCGCCTGCTCCCAAAATTACACCTCATTAAACACACTTCTCACTTCCTTAATGCTCTTGCCTTTCTCATTTCTTCCCCTCTTGCCCTCAAAACAGCTGAGACACATCAAGGCACTGACGCTCTAAAGGTGTGTTGTGTTTTTGTGGACCAAAGGGTATAAGCAGCAGATCCTTTAAGTCCTGTAACATCAGGATCAAAGTAATCGATAGTTTTTCTGTGTTTAACAAGTCACCATGTCGTATCTTCACCATGAGACTGGCAACTCTACAAGAATGACACTGTGACTTTGTGCGAGTTCTTAGATCTTTGGAGAGGGGGGTCAAGAAGCTGTCAATAAAGGCTAAAGAAAAGCTGTGTGTGATGCTGGTAGTCTTCTGGTCCAAAAAGTGCTCTCGCTCTCCATGTTAATCTACATGTGCAAACCAGATAACTCACCTTACTGGCCAATGTCAAAGGTAGGATATCCCAGACTTTATCAAGGTGCCCTGTGTTATAACATATGCTAAGTTACTGCTTTTATATTTTCTACAAGACGGAAAGGCACCTGTTCATCATCCCTGTAGCTCAAACTGAGATTCAGAAGTCCAGGCCACCTTCTTTCGTTGCTCTGTTGTGCAGTTCTCTTCATGGTACTTGCCGTGGGTGGTGGACAGAGGTTGGCATGCCTTCAGCTCTTCTGTGTGACTCTCTGGTATACCTCACCCCTTGACGAGTGCCAATGAGATTCATCTGCCATTGGTTTTAATGTTGTGGCTGTTGGGCGCATGCACACAGCACGAACAGTAAGGAATGTGCTCGGTGGTGCCTGGAAGCCCCCTGTCTCCATAAGTAATAAATATTGTTTTGTTTCTGGCTTCATAAATGAGTGATAAAAGCTCACAGAAGCCCCTTTGCACATAGAGAACCAAACGTATTTCTTGAGTGCAGTCTGGATCCCAACTGCTGTCTGCCAACAAGAAGCCTCCCCAAGCAGCAGACTGTAGCGCAGAAACAAAAAGTGGGATACATCTTCAGCTCTCAGTCTCTTCCTCAAGAGTCTCCCTTTTCCCCCCATTGATGTGCTGAAAATTTAATCTAAAATCTGTTCACACCTTTATGTCCACTGTGATACTTTATACACAAATAAAAATAAAACTGTGTGTCTTTAAATCTCACCTTGGTAACTGTTTAACAGGCATTTTAATAATGGATGCTAGATTTATTTATTTTTTATTATTATTTATTTATTTTTTAGATGCTACATTTATTATTTTTTTTAATCAACCTGAGCCTGACTGAGAACAGACACCTGAAGTTGCATCAGATGATAAAAATAATGAAGGCAAAAGGTGACGGAGAGCTGCCAGAGCAGTCATCAGTCTGACACGGTTGTCTCCAGTCCTTTCAAGTCAATGACATGACCCTGACTTAAGACATACAGTGTATCTAAATAGGCAAATCAGAAGATCCACTTGGGCTGAAGAGACCTGGGAAACATGGGACATATACAGTGCTCCAAAACATACCATTACCACATGGATTTGATGATCGAGGATTTTGGCAGAATGTAACAGCAAGAAAAAGCTGAAGGCAGCGTTTTTTGTGCTGTTTTGTTTTTTTTTTTTTATGCCATCCGAACATGCATCCAACTGAACGCAAGTCAGGAAAACCCATGTGGAACTTCCTTTCGCTCCAATGCTCAGAAAAACGGTCAGTGTTCTGAGCTGAAAGCAATCCACGAGCTTCAATAAGCTTCATTTTTTACCCGTCTGTCCGCAGCTCTTGATATGTCAACGAAGGAGAAGTATGAGCCAGGCAATTTGATGATGTTTTCAGTGCTAATTTTCATTTCATTAAATGGCATTTCATTATAAAGCTGCTCAATGAATGAATTTGAACTCTATGATTTAGACCATTTTTAACTTTATTGTAATTACGATGGACATAAAACTATTAGGGAAACCAGTGATGCTGAGAGGGAGGCACTGGAGGTCTGTGTAAGTTAAACCTTTGATTCAACGCTTTTCATAAAAGTTCTCATTCATTTAAGGCCAATAACGTAATTAGATACAAATTATTCAAATAAACGTAGTATTTAGTTTCTTTTTCTTAAGTTCATAAACTTAAATGGTGTTAAATAGACTAGTTAGTTTAATAAATGCATGTTTCTATCAAAGAGTAATTCTGTTATATAATGGTGATCTCAATATTAATCACCTAAGTCACCACAATTAAGATTTTTTTTTTTTACCCTAAATGCGTAGCCCTCCATGTCTTCTGCATCTCTGTGAATCCAAAGCGTACTTGGCTGCAGAAAAACACCACACACACACACACACACACACAGAACTGTGCATCATACTCACTGTATGATAGTGGACCGCATGGCTTCAGGGTCAAACACCATTTTATTTGAGAGCTTGGACTCAGAGTCAAAGGAAACACACACACACACACACACACACGGGGTCAAGCTTCTCTGACCTACACACAGCCTGAACACTTATGGCAAGGACAGCTTTGTCATGTGAAGATGTCCCTGTCCTGTGTGTGTTGGTGGCCTTGTTTGAACCAGTGGTCACATGTGTCCTCATGGCTAAACTCAGCAAAACAATAGCCAAAGCCTCTGCAGCTGCTCCACACTGGTACACTGCCTGCTGTTATGATGTACGTCCAACCACAAAACCCCATACGCCAGTCTTCAGAGCACACACGATCACACACATACATGCCGCCACACATTTATACACACACCCACGGCTTCTCCTTCCCCTATATGGTTATAAAAGTATCAACCATAGCAGGTACCCTACTGGCTACAGTCATAACACTGCTGACCACCATCAGGTCACTTACTATTTTAACCATCAAACCAAACATTCAGTTCACAGACACACATTGTTATCAGTGACGGAATTTAAAAAGTTAATTTAATAAGTTCCTGGAAAAAACGGTGAGCCTTAAACCAGAACAAGAAGTCAAATTTACAAACACAATCAAACTATAATCCGATTTCCCGTTCGACTCCGTCACCAGTAGGTTGCCCTGAGGTACCCTTGAGCAAGGTACCGTCCCCATCACTGCTCCCTGGGTGCTTTCATTACCTGCCCCCTGCTGCACGTGTGTGTATGGGTGAAACGCAGAGGCTGAATTTCGTTGTGTTGTGCTGTGCTGCGCTGCGTTTCGCAATGGCAAGAAGTCACTTTCACTTTCACCTAAACACAGCTGATCAGAAGTGGCAAATTTTCAATCTGCTCAGAGGAGCATAATGTGATGTTATTTATCATGGTAAGGATAATTAAAGTTATATTGCATTTACACACAGCCAAAAAGGTGTTTACTTTTAAGTGAACCATTATTTAACTAGAAGTACAGGAGTGCCTTTCATTTTTAATGTGACATTTAATCCCCTCTGTGATTTCACTATTGCTCAGATGGTTTTAGTGTAACGGCACCTCTGTACAACACTGTCTATGAGAGGACACTGCCCCCTTAAGATCAGCCATATAAAACGTGTGTGTGTGTGTGGGTGTGTGTGTGTGTTCAAGAACCATAAATTCACAAGGACTTAATCTATATTAATCAAATTTACAGGAAGAAAAATTTATGTTTGTTCATTTTATGAATTTTAAAAATGTTTCTCTTAAGCACAGAACCAAAAAAAACAATTAAAAGTTCCAGTAAGAAAAAACTCCCACCGAGACGAGTGGTTTGGTGCAGCGGATGGTGACAGACTGTGGGTTTGGGACTATTGCTTATAAATGTTAAAAGTGCCCAGTCATCACAGCGTGTGGTGCCAGAGCTTGGCCCTGTCCTGTCAGACAAATCTAACAAGCAGCCAGACTTACAGCATGTGACGCGCCAGACTCGGGGTTTGATCATGAAGCAGATTTGTGTGTCTCTCTCACTCACACACACACACACACACACACACTAAAATTAAAAGAGAACTAGCAGAACAGAGCAATCACATATCTGATTAAATAAAGACTAAAATAAAAGAAATACACAATTATCCTAACTACCTGGATTTTGTACTTTTAAAAACTGCCATTTGTTTTGTATCAAACCGCATTAGAAAGAATCTATTTGAGAAGCAACTTGAAAGTGATGCTGATAGGTGTATTAAGACCGATACTACTTGTTCAGGTAACACTACCTGGTTTGCAGTGACACACAGTCCTAAACTACACCTTGTTTGTCATTTAAATTTGGGAAATGGAAACGGTCTTAAATTTGATCTTTTGCCCAACTTTCCCTAAAAAAATTAAATATCTTTATTTCCCAATTTGGAGCAATGACTCGAGTCGTATCTTCGTTCTCTGTCAAAAGAAACTGGGCAGACCATGAAGACCATGTGGGAGAACAATAAAGCTCAGAAAGAGCAGAAAAGGCCTGACTGTTACTCTAAGGCCACCGTGCCAGGA
Source organism: Hepsetus odoe (assembly GCA_017165825.1). Lineage (NCBI taxonomy): Eukaryota > Metazoa > Chordata > Actinopteri > Characiformes > Hepsetidae > Hepsetus > Hepsetus odoe. Next base: position 6,594,867 of record CM029379.1, on the reverse strand, counting down.
GTGGAGTGGGTGTGTGGCGAGAGTGTGACTAAGCACGAGGAGAGAGGGCTGTGTGCGTGTGTGTGCGTGTGTGTGTGTGTGTGTGTGTGTGTGTGTGTGTGTGAGAGACAGAGAGCCATGTGCCAGGCCGTGCGCCCTCCCAGAAGGCTCTGAAACAGCAGCCAGCACCTTGCTGCCTACTGTCCCACACAAAACAGTCACATGAGAGAGGAGAAAGGGGACATGGGGAAGCTGAGACAGGGGAGAAATACACACACACACACACACACACACACACACACAGAGTGACTACTGGTTTACTAAAGCAATAAAGACTGTGCTCTACAGTTATTGTAAGAGCAAGTGAAAGTGAAAGTGACAACCCTGGTCATTGCGAGATCACAGCACTGCACTCCATGAACCACAACGAAATTGGACCTCTGCTTTTAACCCATGCACACAAACACCGTGCAGCAGTGGGCAGCTATTGAAAGCGCCCGGGGAGCAGTGACAGGGACGGTACCTTGCTCAGGGGTACCTCAGGGCAACCTACTTGTGAGGGAATCGAACCCACAATCTTCCGATGCAGGGCCAACGCCCTCACCACTAGGCCACCGCTGCCCCAAAGTCCCTTAATGGTCATAATATTGTAAGAGACACAAATAATTAAAAAATAACTTACAAGAACTTTGACATCTCTTCTGGCTCCTTCTTTCAGTTAGACAAAAATAATAACAATAAATAAATGACAAATTACATAAAATACGATTCAGTTAGTAAATCAAACTGCAGCGCTCCAGTTAGAAAGCTGTGCACTGTGCCTGAAGCCTAAAGGAGGCTTTGCTCACATCTCAGCAAATTTTTAATTGCATTTCCATTTCCAGCAGCGCCTCTCTCTGCCGAGGAAATCCTTATTCTTCATGTCAGTTTGAAATGCCCCATTCTTTCCTAACCATTTCAATATCATTTACATATTCATTAGCAAGACAACAATCACAGCGCGTGGGGTTTTGACTCAATTTGTGTTCCTTGACAGAAGCAAAACACACTGGGGGATATGAAGAGAAAATGACAAAAAAAAAAAGATGACAGCGAATCAGGATCCATCCCAAAGTCGGCACAGCGCATGAAAAACTGGCTCGAATGCTCTTAACAGACCATACCGTTTTACCTAATGAACTTTCAGAAGCATCTCACAGAGGCCTGTATGCTCCCTAACTGAGCATCATAAGAAAAAACCCTTTCTGAGTTTAATCCAGATTATCATTTCCTCCAAAATCTCCCCTACAGGGCCATAAAAAGTGCTACAGGACTCTACATTTGCATATGCGTACATTTGTGTCACTCTTAGTGGGTTAAAATCCTTTCAGGTCTATTAATTGCTTGAGCGTGTCGATGGTATGGACAGCACAGTCCTGACATGCTTCATTGCTTCTCACATCATACCAGTACCAGTGAGAAAACAAAACTAAAAAAAACAAAAAAAACACATGAATCAAAATGCAAAACATTACCTTAATGTGGAAGTTTTTATGTAAATTATGGCATTTCCATATGAAATGGCACTCAAGACAGAGGAGGCCTAAAGAAAGTGAAGAGAGCACTAATCAAATTTTCCTGGTGTGAATTTGGGGCGTGAGGTCATCACACAGGCTTAAGGGAACTTTTGTCTCTGACTCTCTGTCTTTACAGACAGCGCTCTCAATGCTGACTCACTGACTGAGCCTCAGACAGAGCTCCAATCTCACCTGTGGAAGTCTGATAAGAGTCTGGTTCATTTAAAAGCCATTTGTAAACTACAGCAGTGCAATGTTATGTTTGCTGGTAAAAAAGGACCAACAGGCAGTCACTTCAAGGGTTTTTTTTTTTTTTTTTTTTTATAAATATATATATATCCATTTTCTGCCGCTTGTACCAAACGGGGTCGCGGGGGAGTCCAACCCAGCTTACACAGGACGAGGACTCACCCTGGACAGGTCACCAGCCCATCGCAGGGAGAAGCGTGAAGGGGACGGTACCTTGCTCAAGGGTACCTCAGGGAACCTATTGGGAAGGGGTTTGAACCCCTGATCCTCCGATCATGTGGCCAACGCCCTAACCACTAGGCCACCACAGACAGACAGATAGACACACAGACAGACACTTATTTTTACATATACTTTTCCTGAAATATGGAGACATCTTTCTCCCATATCACCCACTCCTGCATGGAGGCCCACCTCACAACTTACAGGACTTAAAGGATCTGCTGTTAATGTCTTAAAATTCAGAGGTCTTATTGAGTCCTCAATGGGTCACAGCAGTTTTGGTAGTTCATGGAGGGCCTGCACAACACAGACAGCCATAGTTTTAAATGTTATGGCTGACCTGTGCACACGTGTGTATGTTTAAAAAGAAGGGAAGAACACCGAGGGACAAACGTATACAAAAGCACAAAGCCAAAGAAGACAATGCATGTGCTAAATAAATAAATAAACTTTCTCCCACACTCCCGCTCTCACCATCTAGGCCTATCTAAAAACAACATCTGGCATAAAAATAAACTCCTCCACTCAAAAAATACACACGGACACACACACACACACACACACACACACACACACACTTTCTCATGGAATGCACAGCTAACCTGGCATCACAGCTGAGTGAGATTAATGACTACATACTGGAGACACTGGAAAGGGAGCCAATGGCAATCGGCAGCTCTCCCTGACACACACACACACACACACACACACACACACACACCTCCACCTCTCACTTCAATTAGTCCCATAATGAGAAGCTCAGTGGTTCTTATCTTTGCGCCACTATAATTTGCGCTGCACAAACACACTTATTTCCTGCACATTTCCGCTGGGATTAGAACTCTGTCCAAGCTTACACCATATCTTTACTCCTGCTTGGATTTCAGCTAATCCAGTGTTTACTCTAAAATCACCCGCTTTCATTGTGTGTGTGTGTGTGTGTGTGTGTGTTTCTATAGTTTGCTGAAACCATTTGCATCAAAAACATTAGGAGACGCTGTAAAGATGATCAACATTATTCTAATGCTTTAATTTGCAGCTCAGTCCGGGTTGAACTGCACACATATAAACCAAACTTGTACAGCTATTAGCAAGTGTGTCCACAACAAGCTCATTCTAGAATACAATGCTCCCCAAAATGTACTTCCCAGTGGGTTTCAGCAAAATTTCAGCTTTTGAGCCCAAGATGGGACAATTTTTCATATACACGGCTCAGACTTGTGATTTCTTTTTTATTACAGTAGATTTCATGCATGCTCACACGCTCTCTTACATTACTGAATACACACACCCACACATGAATGCTATTTTTATCTTTTTCCTAACATCAGCTGTGTTCAGAGTACGAGGATTGGGTTAATAGGCCCCTCAGTGAATCCATGGATGATGAGAGGGTCACGTTGGGTTGGTGGAAGCCAAAGTATGTCAAGTGCAGCCGTAGTCATACACCAAAAGGTAATTCAACAAAAATATAAAAATTGATGGGCACTTAGTAACTATTAAATTTGTGCTACCAGTTACCAATGCTTTGAAAAACAATTTTCTGTTCTATTCTACTTACAGACCTAAAAGTGCAAAGTTCAAAAGTTGCTCTTTTGTAAGAAAATCTTGTCTGAATGAGCCAAAAGTGAGAATTAACATAAAATGTCTTGATCTCCACTTCTGAGAGATAGCTAATAGAGAAAACATTCCTAACAGTGGTGGACTGGGTTAAACTCGGTGAGTGGGAGTCAGCATCACACTACTGCCTTCTTGCATACACATGAAGCACTCTGCACTCCAAACAGTGGCCTGGAGAAGGCCATAAAGAACCCACAGCAGACAAAAGGCAGACACTGGAGTCGGCGTATCTCGCTGCAGCAGAGACAGATGTTGACGTTAGCAGAGCAGGAGTCTGACTAATGTAAACTGTCTACTTTCATTGAGCAACACAGGATGACGGTGTGCAAAGATGGGGGCCACGGCGAAGCCAGGACGCTGGATCAGGGGTCATGTGATAAAATTCAAAAATCGTACTACAGAAAAAGATTTTAGCATCTTTTGATACAAGTGAATGCTCACACTTTACGTTGATGGTCCCCTATACATGATCTAGAGATGCATTCATTCTTAAACTATCTGATCAATGGATAATCAGACGTTTTTGGTTAAAAGTTGAGATTAGACTTAATCAAATCTGTCCAATTCCAGGTAAAACTGAATTGTATTTAACAGTTATACGAGTTGAAAATGCAGAGAATCCAGAAAGCATCTACAGTGAACCATCCAAATAAAGTGTTCATGTGATTTTTATAATATAAACAGAGTGCAGACAAGAAAAGCCATAAAAATAAGAAAAGGGAAACCCATCATAATCTTGAGAACATTACCACTTTATTTGTTCCTTCACTAGAAGCTCTGTCAAAAATTCATAATAAGAAGGAAGCAAGCAGACAAAACTGTGCTGGTTTGGGTTGTTTGATTGAAAGATGGTAACTAGGAACCAGATTCTGCTGTACAGAAGTATTTAAATTAAAACAAAAACGGCTTAATAATTTTGATGAAACTTACAAAAACCTCATTTTTAATCCAGAACATTTAGATTTCATTGATTCTGAAACATCCAGGACTTTGTGAAATCTTGAGTGTCTGGTGTCGGAGAGGGGAGTCACTTAGACGTGAGATCAAAATTGTGTGAGAGTGAGACAGACAGAAAAGCAAGTTCAGGAGAGAGCTTGCGTGTGTGAGTGGAGTGAGTGGTTTATGTCGAGAGACAGAAGTGTCAGACAGTGGTTTCCACATGATGAGAAGGTTATCTGTGCGAATAAAACTGCTCGGCTCCTTGGAGGAGGTGACATTTTCAAATGATGCTTGTCTTTTTGCTGGAAACCGCATCAGCAGCAGCACTCAAGCTCGTTTGGCTCAAGCTCGTATGAAACGCAAGGCATTCCTGGCATGTTTCTCTTGCCTGGCCTACTCCAACACAAAGCATTGCCACTTTCCTTACCTCACACACCACCATATCTTCGGACATGTGATTTTAACGACTGCAGTGGAAACGTGCAAGAGGATGCTGTGAGGGTCAGGCTTAGCTCTTACTTGATGGAGTTTCTGAAGTGATCCTCTGCTGGATTCTTCACGGTACAGCTGTTTAGCAACCACACATCAGCATCAGATGGGTTATCTGGATGAAAAAGAAGAAGAGGGAGTAATGGGAGCAGAGTTAAGCGGTGAAATCTTCCACAACTGCATTTCAGAACAGCATTCCAACAGTTCAAGCTAATATCTGCATGTGGTTTTGACATGATCCTGTCAGTCATCTCTAAACACACACAGACACACACATGCACACACACACGCACATGCACACACACACGCATGCACACACACACACACACAAATGTCTGAAGCAGAACAACCTACTGCTTTTTTTTTACTCCATAGCAATGAACCAGATATTTCACTTACTATCTATTACCCAACATCACTCAAGCATGCATGAGCCTATGTTCTTCACACAGAGGGTCACACACACACACACACACACACACACACACACCTTTCTCTCTCGCTCTCTCACACACACACACACGGAGCTGGAGAGCACCAACTGATGTACTCAGACTAAAGGCATTTAATGTTTTCCTCAATTTTCCACATCCTGCACCACACTAATCTAACTAACCAGGTTTAATTATCCTCTTTATGAACTGACAGTGCAATGTGACAGCTTCTGGTATTGACGATATCCAGGACAGATCAGAAAAGCATGTTGTGACAAGTTGTATTGACCTCAATTACTAAATTAGCCAATCTCACTTGATTTGAGACAATTAATTGTGATTTCTGATTAATTTTAGATTTTTTTTTTGTCAAAATAAACAACATGCAATTTGGGCCTGTTTTCATGACTTGGGTCGCAAGAAACTATATAATTCATGAACACTGATTCATTTAATTTGCATGATGAGACAGATCACGAAAAATGTAAACATTTGCAGCAAGTAATGGTTAACCTGACTACACTTTAGTCAAGATTACTTTCCGTTAGTACAAAGTAACCCAGATCAATCAGCTAGACGACCAAAAATGACAAGCAGATTCAAACGCAATTATTTTGGTGTCACAATCAGGAGCTAAAATTTTACACAAAAAAATTATTGTTCATATGCTGAAAAAGATATGCAACTAAAGGGCTCCAAATTTAAACAACAGGCCCATCACATTCAATTGTTTTTACTGAAAACATACAAGATGGCCAGCTACCCAAACAAATTTAAAACAAAATACAAGCGAACATATTCCAGTCACTGTCCAGTGGCTCAACGGGACCCAAAAAGTGCTATATGGGTCATGGAAAAAAAATATCACCTTTCATTAGCCCACCGTTGAAAAGGACAATCAGATTGACTTGCCAGTCTGAAACAAGGTGAATTTGATCATCTCCAATGTTCTTCATGGACCAAAACAAACACTAAAACTCTGGAGGCCAATTAGCCTTAGATGACTCTGCGCCATTTTGCATTCTTCTAGCAAGCTGTGTACACAGCAGGATAGGACCGCATACGGCCTTGAGACGCAATAAAAGTCCAGCTGATAAAGCCAGAGAGAGGGGTGAGGGGGGACATTCATGTGCGGATCAGCCAGCTGAGGGACAATCAGCCGCTGATTAACTCATCATTACTCAAACCGGAGGAGCCTCGTAAACACGACCTGATGCAAAACAAGCAGCCACTTCTCGTAAAGCCAATTCAGGACTGTTAATCATTAGTTAAGAGAATGGAAAACAGAAACTGAGTTCACATAAAAACACGGTTTTATATGAAGCCTCCTCAATTAATGGTTTCCCCTCACAATTTTGTTCACATGTGATTTTCAAATCTGTGGCCCTTCACCAAAAAACCCATGTGGCTTACACAAGTTTTAAAACATGTCTCAGAAACGTAACCATGAATTGTGCACATAGACTTATATGTATATATTATATATAAACTGCCTTACAGGACACGATACAGTGAAGCCTCAAATCCTCTTAACTCCAAGTCTAAAACATTCACTTTACTGGTCTCAGACGTATTAACTTCCTTATAGTTTTCCCTCTTAAAAAACTGTCCAATTTAGCTTACATAATAATTCAGATCACACCCGGGGAGATCAACAGCCACTGAACCAAAAGGTGTAAAAGACTGATAAATACATTAAGCATTTAAGCAAATGATTTCTCTATGGGCATCATATTTAACATCTAAGGGCTGTTTGCGTGTGTGTCAGATGTCAATCTCGAGGAGTATTGGTGGGGGGTTGAATGTGCGTGTAAACACCCCAGCTGCATTCCCAGTGTCTCCACTCACATAAGGCTTTAAAGCAACCTGAGCCCAGCACTGAAAAACAACAAGACCCAGGGGATCTCCACCGCTAGCACACACAAACCCCAATATACGCACCAGTGTTCAGGATGGCATACCACATGGATACACACGCTTCCAAAAGACTTTGGCCTGTATTCTTCATCAGCTGCACTATCTCCATCTCTGTCCCCTAAAGAGTTCTTGTGTTTTCACATCAGAGTAAACAGCAGTTACCAAACACTAAAACACGACAAGCCCAGGTCACAACACAATTCTTCCCTAATCTACGAGGAAAAAGAAACAGTGGAGATCAAAATCAGCTCCTATACAAAACGGGTTTGTTTCACAAACAAACAAAGCTTTGCCTGGGTATTGCTTATCTAACTCTCTGGGAGAAATGTGGAAAACAGTTTGTGTACAGTCAGCTGTTAACAACCCACCTAGCTGGCTTTGTTTACCTTAAAGCTACATTCAGCTGAAATCCTCTGCAAAGTGATGTTTGGAAAGATCGTTGTCTGAACAGATCAACAAATGGATAAGTGGAAAACGGACTGGATGGAGCATTGGAGTGCCTTCCTTACTCCTCAGTTCAGCCTGGTGGTTACGCACTCTGGGCCCATGTGGTTAAGAGCAATTTTCTATTTAGCTGCAAGAAAAGAAAACACTCTCCAGCTAGTGGATCTTTTCCATCTTTTAAAACAATCTCAAACGCCACTAATAACCTTCACTGAAGACTTCTGGGAAGTATGTGTTCCACCCTCTTCTGACCTGAACTGACAAAGGAATCACTCTCACAACCGGAGATGAAGAGCAGTGACTGAGCGCTCATACAGACTGGCACAAAATAGAATTTCATTTAGAAACAAATATATTCATATAATTAATACATGTAAGTCCTAACCTCACCTTTAACAGCCAGCTGTTGCAAGTGACTTTTAAGACTAAAAGGTGATGATCGAGTGATACCACTGAGGTTCCTCAGCATGGTTCCCTGGCTTACTTTCGCACAAAAAAGGAACTATGTGAACTGAGATGTTTGTTCTAGTCCCAATCTAATATTAGCACTGAGCAATTATTCATTTTTATGGCAACTGCTAAAGTAAACACAGACATTTGAAGGTTTAAAAGACATTCAAGTAAGACATTCTATGTAGCAGGAAAGATCTGAAAAGGGAAAAAAAAAAAAAAAAAAAAAAAAAAAGATCTTAAGTGGGCCTCTAAAGTTATTGGAGGAGCCTGGTGTTTGTCAAAGTGATCCAAACCCAATTTCTTACTCAAGAAACAATGTTGAATATGCTGAATTAGATGTGTGGAAATAAAATGGTACACTATGAGCTGTATGTTAGTCTGAACAGAAAACAGCAGCCTCTTAGATGAAATAAAACTGGGAAAGCGAAGCAGTCTACACAACACCATCTTCTGTCTAAACCTTACAGTTTAGCGGAGCCACTGAGAGTTACTCGCTTTTTGCCTTAAACTCACTGCCGATACACTTTGCTAGGCTTGTTTGGATAGGACTGTTTGTTTGGGCAGGAAGTGGGGTCTCTGGGGCTCCACGCAGCGCAGGGGCAGCAGAGTAGCCTGGCCTTGGGGGGACAGCACTGAGAAATGAGGCTGTCAAAAAGAAGCTGAAAAGTGGGAAAGCCAGAAGCGTCGCTGAAGCCAGGGGGCAGTACTCTACTGACAGGCCAATGCCATAGAGAGACAACAAAGGTGGACTTAGCTAGCTGTGGTGGATAAACAGGACATTCAGTGTAGCAAGGTTGTGTGTCTATTGGCTTCTGGGGCAAGCAAGCACTGGGATGCACTACCACAAGCAAGGACGTACAAAAAGCACTAATGCTTTCAGAAGAGGTAGTGTTCCCTCTCCACAACCCTGAGAAATGGGCAGGCTTAGAGAAATAAAAATATATAAAATACAGCTAACAAGATATCATGGGATATCAGTCAGCAGAAGCTTACTTTGGCTATTTTAGCTATTCTAAAAAAAAAAAAAATGTAAAAAAAATCCTTTTCATGCTTGTAACAATATCAAAATTAAAAAAGAAAAACAATTTATTTCATACCAAAACATTGCTTAATTATAAGGATCTCTGCAGACAAGAAAAATGCCTCATGGTGAATTATGTCAAATCTAAAACTGAGAAAGATCTGGGCCACATAGTTTCAGAATAAGCACTATTAGCCTCAGAAGTTAAAGCAGGCCTTGTCCTTTGTTTTACATGCAGGTATAAGTGATGAGATCAAATAGAGTGCAGCAGAGTCAGCATTTATTCTCTTTTTTATTATTATAATTATTATTATTTTAACCTACAGCCTCCCCTGTGGCTGTATGGACTGTCAGTGTAAGTTCATATTCATGTAATTTGGCTCTGATAACTTCCTGACTGAGCATGCAAAGACAACCAAATACACAAACAACTGTATTTAGAAAAAGGGAAAACCAGGTATTATCTTAATACGGGGCAGCTGTGGCCTGTGTCTAGACCCCAGGATCAGAAGGTCTTGAGTTTGAATCCCAGACCAGTAGATTGCACTGAGGTGCCTTTGAGCAAGGTACTGTCCCCATCACTGGCTGCCCTCTGCTGAACGGTGTGTGTGGGTGAAAAGCAGAGATTGAATTCTGTTGTCTCTCACTGCGTGCTGTGTTTCACAATTACAAATAGTCACTTTCACTATCACTTCAATGGAATGAGTGTTATTCAAGAGGAGGAAAAAGGGCTATATTTGTTTTCTGTGCGGATCTGTGTGTAGGTGCGTCCTGTACCTGAGACAGAGAACAGTGAGTCAATAAACTGGAAGTGTCCCTCTCCCCCAACCATTCAAACACCTCCCAACCGCACACTCCCAAGAAATCCAAGTAAGATGATTTACATGAATTTGCATGGAAGTGCTCAGCAAACAGAAAAGCCCGCAGTTGAATATGACTGGTAATATTGATTGTCATAGACCCAAACTTTCCTATTTGCGTGGTTTGGTAATTTGATTGTTCTATTTACACCACAGAAGGATGAGTGGGAAGTGACTGCAATCAGAGCTGTGGGTTTGTTTTCAACAATCAAGACAATCATATAAAGTCGCAAGTGGCTGAGGTGAATATATATTTGCAGCTGAGACTAAATCTTTCAAATTGACTGGGTAAAGTGCAATTTCATTTCAAAACATCAAGTAATTGCTGATATGTTGACTGGTGTTTTTGTCTCCCCCCCCCCATTCTGCTTATCATGGCATTTGCAAATAAAATAAAACCAAATTTTAAAAATGGCTCGATCTGCTTTCATAATCAGAGCTGATCCAGACATATTAAACAGATATGGATTATATTTAGCCCTGGCCATTCATTTCATTTACATTTACATTTACGGCATTTAGCAGACGCTCTTATCCAGAGCGACTTCCACGTCCTAATTACAGGGACAGTCCCCCTGGAGCAACTCCGGGTTAAGGGTCTTGCTCAGGGACCCAGTGGTGGTAGTGCTAGAGGTGGGATTCAAACCGGGGACCTCTTGGCAAGTACCCTACCACTAGACCACCGCCACCCCATTTACCCCCATTTTCAGATCAATAAAAGTGAACAAAAACTTTTATAGGTGTGAACTGAGCACTTCCATCAAAACAAATGTAATGGTGAGGTCTATAGGGTATATCTTGGTTCAGAACACTGACCAATTGCATGACTTATTGGAAAAATAATTAATACTTTGGTTACTGTTGCTCTTGTAGGTGGAACCCTGGATTAAAAAGACTAAGACTAGAATTTATTGCAGCTTACAAATAAGGGGCATCTTCTGGCCTGCTCTGAACACCTGCTGACCAAATATCAAAAGAACCGCCAAAGGCTGGAACCAGTGACCCCGCAAGCGAACCGTGCATTTATAAACTTGAGTCAGCATTATTGCAGCAACTCTCTCTTTCAACTTAAACAAATATAATCAATCACAGTTAGCTGTACAGAAAAACTGATTACGGTTTTCAGATGCAGACCAATAAAATCACCTTTCCAGCAAATTCCAAGTTAAAAGAGCCACGTACAGGTACACAATGTTTACATTTCTGAAGTGGACAACTCTAAAAATTAAAAGGGTTAGACCTTCTCATTAGAGCACAAGACCGGCTCTCCAAGTCATGCTACACGTTACTTTTTTCCTCGTAGTATTATTAAAGCGGAGCCAGAATGTGGCCTGCAGCATTGCTGGGGTCATCTCAGTGAAAATCTCAGGATCAAAGCCCAGCCTGCTAGAGCAGACTGCAGTAGATAAGACAAAATGAAGTGCTGAGAATCTGAGCCTGTGCAAACAGCATGTGTCTGGACTCCCAGCCAGACACAAATGTGTTGTAGGGGATTTATTATTAGGGTGGAGTCTCAAGCATCCTGAACACCCACCACAAGCCCATATCTGGGATCTCCACATACAGTTCACTTCAATGAATCAATTAATACTCCACCAGGAAACCTGGATTTTACAAATGTCTCCCCTAGGTTTTTTAAGGCCTCTGGTGAGGAACTTAAATAAATAATTAGACCTAAACACCTAAAGGTCATCTGTAAATGTGAATAAAAGATGTTTGTCCTTTTTAATGATACATACTTTAATGACATATACATGTACATTATATATCACAATAGTATTAACTACAACTTTACTGACTTTAAAATAAATTACTTAAAATTTATTGCAGTGGTTTTACTAACTTACTTGATGTTCTTGAAAATTTACCCACCAAAAACACAACTGTCAATAATAAATTGTTATAATCATGTCATTAAATGAGCTCTTTGTGAATACAGAGAGTGAGAGAGCGAACTGATAAAACTGTGTCTAGCTCATCAAGCCCAAAGCACCTTCTGCTCCCCATATATATGTATATATACACAAACAAACAAACACACACACACACACACACACACACACACACACACACACACACACACACTCAGACATACGCTACAACTGGCCCAGTTCTATAATGCACTGGGCAAAAACCTCAGGGGGCTCATCCAAACCATTTCATCAGCAATCAGCTGACCTAAGAGAGGCCTTTGGTCAAAGCCCAGAGTGTGTCCCACTATAAAGCCAAATGCTTTTACCCTGGTGAATACCCTAAACACAACGTTTCCCGAAACCTAAAGAACTGCTTAACAGTCCATTTATGACTTCAAAACAGTCAAGTGCAGAGTTCTTCCTTCTATGAATCTAATAGAGAAGGGGGAAAAAAGTCAACAAATATATTGAGAGACTATATAGGGTACAGGGTGTGTGTCATGTTCAAAAATAAGAGGTAAGGACAGCATCTGCCACAGCCATTTGAGTCAAACGGGCTGTTGTCTTGTGTTGACGCCCGAAGATATGTTTGAGAAAGTGTCTGTGCCTCTGTAGTGGCACGGTATGGTATTTTTACAAAAAGAAAGAGTAAGGCACAAACAAATATTACATAAAGACTGGGGTTTGAAACACACAGGCACTGGGTAAACACCGCAAATGGGGTCAGCTATGATGGCATCAAGGACAATCCTTTGTGACAGTGAGGAGCGCCGACCTGAATTGGAGACTCAAAAATCCATAATTGGCTTATGCATTACGTGAAAGGTCACATCAAACTGTTGAGCAGCTACAAGTGCAGAAATTCAAACCAATAGGATTACGGTTCCCAAACACGAAGCATATACCATGACCCTATATGGAAACAGACGATGTTTGACGTCATTGCAAATGGGAATAGCCAGTGTGCCTTTCTAAAAATCGCTATGAAATTGTAAAAATTCTAGGTGATTAACAGTAACGACAAGCAGTGAAGATTTCTGAGAAGACTCAACACTCGGTATGCTGTCCAGGCCTAACTGCACACAGTCAGGAGCAAAAAGATTTACATGTCTGCCCAGGCAGCGTGTGCTCACAGAGAAGAAGAAGAACTGGTGCACATGGACCCCGGCTGCCCAGACTGAATTAGTGCTAATTCAGAGACGTTTGGCCCCGAGGCCAAATGCGCTCTCCCCATGCCGTCTGGCTGCTCTGACCCTCAACATGCCATATCAGCTGGCAGAACACTCTATTCCCGTAGGGCTATGCAAACTGAAACACACACACACACAAACACATTCAAGCACAAAAATGTATGCCGTTGCACAAAAAGAATTAAACAGCATTGTATAAGCAATGAAAAATCAACATGAACAGTGATTCTTTTTCTAAGTCAGCCTGAGGTGACTTTTCATTAGTGAGGCACAAGTTCTAATAATACTGTCCAAAAGGGAGCCTTATTAATGTCACATGATCATGATCAACAAATGACTGTGAGCGCAACCATGTGATTACTCAAATCTATGAATGCAGACAATATATTTTGGGAGCTCTGAAAGGGATGTACTAGCGAGTCTAATAAAAGGACATAATTAGGGTCGCTTACAGTGTGAAGGGCCAAGGATGATGGACATAATGGTGGGTCTGTTGTCACATTGTGGCAGTGTGTAACTTTAATAAGCGGCACATGACAGGGCTTAAAGGAGACCCATTGTCCCAGAGGATCAGGGGGGCTGACACAGCAGTCCCTCCCAGGCACAGAGGGCCACACTTTGGGACAACTGCCAGAGCGAGCAGAGTGAGTCATCCGGCCCCGGTTAACACAGCTCGGCTGCTGCACAGACAAGATGCGTTCGCTCCGCATAGGTTTACCATTTGTTCGGTTCCCTGAGGATAAAATAAATGAAGGTTTAAAATAAGTTAACAAGGCAATGGACTGACACCAGCAACAAGGAATGGCTGAGGCAAGTTTAGGCAAAACAAAATTACTAAAGGAGCTGGAAAGTCAATATGGTAATATGAACCTCTCAAAGAAAAGCAGACCTTCTTCAAAAGTCTTGTTTGTTGTGTTTTTGCCATGGGGACTGCTTTAGTCATCAAGGTCACCTAAATAAAGTATTCTCTGAAGCAAACGAAAAAAAAAAAACAAAAAAAACCACGACATTATTATTTCTATTGAAGGGAGTCTTCCTTTGTGGTTAAGCACGGAACCCTCTCAAGAAAAAATCAAGTGCGGGCACTCTGTTCCAAAAGTCTAAACAGGCCTTAATGAGCAAGTGTGTGTTTGTTAGTCAGCTTATCTCTATAATTGCAGCTTAAAGCAAACAATGTGATTATTTTCATTGCTTTCCATTTCCTGGTGCAGGATAAAGCAGCGAGGAACAAATAAGATAATCGCACATTTCAACTAAAGCCACTTAGGAGGCACATTACACATTTGATGGATTGTTCCCCACCCCCACTGCTTTCCAAAACTATTAGTGGTTGTGGACCTCAGATGAGTATTTAAAGCCTATTTAGGGGCTTTTACATTAAAGCCTTTTAAAGAGGAGACTGGTGTCTAATGAATTTCAAGGAAGGGCTCAAACGTCCAACACGGCTTGTGCTACAGTATCAGTTTAAATCAACCGTCAACATTTGGGGCTTAGGAATCGCCTTGACACTGCTAGAAGAGATCATGTCTCCAGTAGACAGCACTGCTGGACATCCTTGACTTTCCATGTCTGAACACACAAGTGGAATGAAAAGCGAAAGGTGTTATATTGCCCTGAGACAATCCTTTATTTATTTATTAAAAGGGAAGAGTGGGGCGAAAAGCAAAGAATGATATTAATACTTAAAAATCTGGAGAATGTCCTCCTGGCAGCCTGATAGGCTGCTTGGGTTGCAAAGCCCCACAATGCAAGAATATATTCAGCGTGAGTGGAGGCACCTGTCAGAGACTGAGGCGACGGAACTGCTCCGGCGATGGCAGGATGTAGCTGCTGGGTTACTCGGGCTCAATTCGGTCATTACATTTTACCTGCTGCTGGGGTCGTTATTGACATATGGACATAGAGGATTTTTTTAACTACAGCATGACCACTTCCATTAGTGCTCACTAACCTTATGTAGCACCAGAGACCTCTGCCAAGAAACTGTGGCTGAACCCCAAAACTAATTGGCAAAAAGGCCTGAGAAAGGGAGGAGGAGGGGGGGTTCCATCAGTGATAAACACACACATCCACGAGTTACACACTGGTGGCGCCCCCCTGCTGAAAGTCGTGCTTGTCTCCTAGGATGTTTGAATAGGCCGAGCTCCAGACGGTAGAGGCTGAGGTAATTGTGGCCATTTAAAAGTTTGTCCAAGAAGAAGGGCTTGTCTGTGTCAGCTGGGAGGACCAGGTCAGCATTTTTATGATGCCCTTATGCTCTCTTGGCTCAGCTTGCCGTAAAATGATCGTTCAGGCAAATAATTGCGCCGAGGACAATGCAGAGCGGCAGCGGGCATTGGCTCGCCCACCAACCTCCCCAGACAGGCTGTCAAAATGTCCAATCGACTGTTCACGCACCAAACTCTACAAAGCTATAATCATAGCAACTTTGGAAGGAAGGCAAAATGAGGGTACACAGTGAAGATCATGATCCAAATTTCACTCATTTTAATTCTGCAGTCTCTCTCAAGTCTTTTGGAAAATTGTAAACAAGAACTATACTTCTTATATTACTATTTCAGCTAATCCTCCATCAACCCATCTGATTATACCTGCCGTCTTTGTTTGGGTGGTAAAGGTGGCGTATGCCTCATCCTAAAATTGTTAGGTTAGGAGGTGGGTACACACTATAATCCACCCCATCGACTGCAAGCTGACAGAGGATGGCGACTTCAGCAAGGGCACCACACAGACCCCATAATGGGGTTAGCTCCATCCCAACCAGGGAGGCAGAAAGTACTAGAGGAGAGTGAGTGAGAAACACTGAGAGTGCGAGGCAGCCAGGGATATTAATAGATACCCTTCCCCACCCGCTGAGCTGACTGAGACTAAAGGAAGAAGGACATGACACTCTTTTATGGCCTGTACCGCTTCCAGGAATCCCGGGGTGCTAGTTGCTGCAGTTCACAGGACTACAGAGGTGAGTGGAGACAAGAGTTTGTATATGAGGGCATGCCATTGGAGTCTCCAAAGAGAGACATAAAACACCCATGCCAAGCTAATATTCTGAAGGTTAATTATGGTCGGTGCACTGCATCGCAAAGGGTTGGATAGTGTTCAAACTTATTCCTCACAGGAAGTCCTTTACGGAGTGTGAAAGCTCTGCAGATGATGTCAAGGTGTCTCTCTGCATAACAAAAAAAAAAACCAACATTATCTGTCCACAGCAATGACCTTGATCTTAACAGACTGCAAGAGGATGGACATGTAAGGGACCTATTCCTTGTATGATTATATTCAAACAATAGAAAGTTGCTGATATGAGTTGAAATGACATGAGATGATGTGTGTGTGTGTGTGTGTGTGTGTGTGTGCGCGCACATGTACTAGAGAACACTCGCCATGTGCACAGGTGCAAGCCAGTGTGCACGACTGCACAGAGGAAGCCCCATGGCATCAGGAGCATCAATGTAGTCACTTCATCCTCCCCATCCTGGGATCACAACATACTCGAGAAGACGGATGCTGTTCAAATCAAAAGCATCCTTCAAGCACTGGGACGAACACATACAATACATGTGCATCACTGGGGCCACATAGATAAACGCTAGCCTGCTGGGATTTGGCCCTGGCTGGCATCTCCAACCAATGGCTCCCCTCTCAGTCTACCTGCCCCTTTTGCATGTGCTAGATGGCTCTGTAGTAGGTACTTCAGAGGAACCCAGGATACCGATATGCTCTCCATGAGCTACAAGGCACTCCAGCTGTTTTTAGTCATGGAAGCAAATCGCTCTTATTAAGCAGAATGGGCAAAAGTTGAACCCCACGCAGCTGAATCAGAAGGGGCCTCCCGCAGTGCTCACTCTACTCAGCGTAAAAGATGAGACGTCGGGATGCTCCCCTGAAGCAGAGGCTGCCTGCCCTGTTACAGGAAAACTGAACAGCTGCCTTTCATTCTCCACTCCAGTTCGTTCACAGTCATAAAAAAGTGCTGAAACTGCACAATGGCATCCCCCTTAGAGTTTTCTTAATATGTTTCCTGAGAAATGACCTTTTCATAGTTATAGTTGCAATGCATGAACACAAACTCTGTTCATGAAACTTTATATATAAAAAAAAAAAAAAAAACCCTTCAGAGCTATGACAAATAAATGACATGTACAAGTGTACTAAATTTTAATTCCAGTTCAATCAAGAATATCAAAACTTTCTAAACTGGAAATGACTAATGAAATAAGGAAAGTCCAGCATTAACTACCGCTACCAACTGCTTCATTTTGCTTGTTTGTTTTTTTTTTTGGTTTGTTTTTTGCATGCATGCATGCATGTATTTTATACAGTATAGTATTTTCAGCCATGTTCTAACACCACCATCCCTGCATTTCAGCCAAACAAGCTCATGCTCCTCACTGCTGCAAGAGAAAAATATTACCTGGCATGCAAATAAAGCTACCTGCATGTTTGTTACAAGATTCAAACAGCTCTGTGCAGGCCAGAGCTATGCAGTATTAAACTCAGCGGGAGAAAGTGAAAGTACACAGCCGTTAAATTGGCACCAATACAACCTAGCAAACCCTCTATAGTTAATTACATAATCAAATGAGCTGCATAACTGTACAAATAACAGCTACTTATGTAACGATTAAAAAGGCCTAAATGGGGAATCTGAATTCTTGCAGTCACGTTGTATGTTAACACTACAAAACGTAGCATTCCTTCAACAGGTCATACAGTCAACATATAGACATTAAGCTTAAAAAATAGAAAGTTAACGTCAGTGTTTCCTTGATGCTACAAAAAACACGCCACATTTATGTAAATCCTCCATTAAGAAACATGAAATTCTAACTTGGAGGCAAGCACACATTCTCAAGAAGGCTTCACTTGCCTTTCTAAATTAAAAAGGAAAGACGAATCATAGTTACTGACAGTGCTTCATATCCAATACACTTTCAGTTCTGACATGCAGCAGTGAAAAGGGTTAATGGTTCATAAATTCAGGAAGAAATACGTAGTTTAAGAAGTCAGCTGGAGATGCAGTTGTCCTTCATTTTTCAGTACGTTTGTCCAGTGCACAACATACAAATTCAGTGGCCATGAGAAGCATAATGTACCAGAGGGTGATGGAAAAAGCAGGACATCAATACCTCTTAGGCCAGTTTGGAATTACAACATAACGGAGGAATGGGACAACCAGGTCACGAAACAAAAAAAAAAAAAAACAAAAAAAAATTATTTCAGCTCTGACTTGATATTTGAAAACGCAAGAGGAACTGCCTCATTATTTAGGCTCCCCTTGACAATTACTAAGCCTAGTCCCACACTGAATTGCTGTAATAATGGTAATCTCCCAAAGAAAATGCTTCAAAGCCCACGACTTATTATGCGCTTGAAAACTGTCCGTGGAAAGAAAGTAATTTTGAGCATCAGTTTTGAAGAGAGAACACAATTTCGGCAGTGTGAGGAGTCATGCATGTGGCATTTCAATTGTCTTTTACAAAAGTGGCATGGAGGGTGGGGTCGGGGGTGGAGGTATTCATGAGAAAAAGGCATCTCGGCAGTGACCCCTACGTTAGTGCATACTGAGGTCACCCAGGGGAGAGACAAACCTGAGATTAGGCCGTCCCTCTCTTTTCATCTTTCTGCATATGACATCAGCCTTCCCCTTCAGCCCTTTTAAAATTCATGAATTTCTGCAGCAGGCCGCACTAGCCATCAGACATAATTTACAGCAATAATAAAAACGGATTAAAGTTGTACTTTATGAAAGCTCTTTGTCCCCCATTTGATTGCAAGTCTGCCGCAGCTATTACTCCCCGGTGTCCCCTTGGCAGTGCCGAGGCCCAACTCGATTGGTACACAATGTCAATTTGTTTGTGTGATATACCGCTGTTGGTCTGCTGACAAACCGCTCACATAAATCAGGACTGTAGGTGGATGTGTATGCATACAGGCTCTTGATCCCAGCCAACTCTGCCCATAAACCTGCAGCAAGGGTCTGTTCTGTCTATTAACACTAGTCCAGTGGAGGCTGATACATGAGGAAAAGAGAAGAGATCTCATCTGGGCTGTACTATTGATCCCATCAAGGATCTGGAATACGATGCTAAGACCTCTTCCTGCTCGTGACATTGAACCCTGATATTACCACCATTTAATCTGCAATTCAGTTAGCCCAAAAAGATCAAACATTGTTAGTGTTTTAAAAAACAACCCTACAGGAAATTTTGCATCTTTAATCAGGTCTTTGGATGGTGGGAGGAAACCAG
Source organism: Hepsetus odoe (assembly GCA_017165825.1). Taxonomy (NCBI): domain Eukaryota; kingdom Metazoa; phylum Chordata; class Actinopteri; order Characiformes; family Hepsetidae; genus Hepsetus; species Hepsetus odoe. Next base: position 6,575,333 of record CM029379.1, on the reverse strand, counting down.
TGCTCACACAGGGAGAGCTAGCAAACTCCACTCAGAAAAGAACCCGGACTGTCCCGCCTTAAATTGCAATTTTTATATTATAATAATAATTTTTTCAGCCCAAGCATTTGCTCTTCAAAGCAGCACAGCATAACTCTTCATCCAGTTTAAGCTTTAACTGGTATACAGCCATTAATTATAGGATTTCCAAGTTGAGTGAAAGGAGTCTACTCCAGACATTCCCAATGACATGAAATAAAAAATACATATTTTAAGAATGAAAAATGGGTTTTCCTCTCCAGTGAGCGATGAGCAAGTGGTGAATGGAAAATATAAAAACCCAGAGTGATTACAGAACGCTTTGAGCGCAGAGCGGAAATTACTGCCGCTTCACTCCACTTACACACTCTGTCAGTGACAACTCCAGCAGACAGTCAAGTGAGATCAATCAAACTTTACAATACGTCGTCTCTACAGAATAACCCTATTATTTTATTTATGACATATCAATCTGCACTTAACCACTGTTCCACTAACAGTACCTTGCTTTATGTACTTGACACACTAACCTACTCCGCATCTTTTGTGGCAGAGATGAGCACTGGCTTCGAAGGCATGAGACTGTTCATGATCAAATATGCCCTGGGTGAACCTGCAGACCCACCAGAGGACATCTGCAGTGTCAGAATCAAGTTAACACTGAATCTAATTGAAAAACTTAAAGCTCTGGGTTTAAAGACTTGCTTGATTTGTAATTAAAATGTCCAGTGACTTTAGCAAAAACAGTGTTGTTGCAGCAGGACCTGGATACCTGATGAGCAAAAATTATACATCTACCCATGTTCTGCCATTGGCAGTCCCATCAGAACTGTCTTGTGACATGTGTGTCAGGATAATGGTGGATTCTTACAGTAACTGATGAACAGTCTTGATCAATAATCTTTAAAAAACTAAATAAATAATTGTGAGCACAGACTTACAGGACATCCACTTTTAACACTGCTTCATTTTGGTTTTATCTTTGGTTAAAATGCTGAGAAAGTTTACTTTACCCCAGAAATGTACAATGTAAAGATAATGCTAGGAAAAAACCTCCAAGAACTCGAGCGGAGTCTGGATGTGACATGTTAGCAACAGTAGCTACTAGGAAGAAAGGACAATCCTCCAACTGCTTTTACCCCTACGTGCCCCGTTTCCACGCCATTTAAGCCAGGATGTAATTTCCAGCGTCCTTTTAGAAAGCAAGCAGCAATTACATTTTACATCTCCAATGACAGAGCAGCATCTTCAGAGAGCACGTTAATGACTTGATTACAGACCGGCAGCAGGCCTCAGGTTCACCAAGGTGGCTTTGTCCCCCTTTTCAGTCATTTCAGTTCCTTCATGCTAGAGATGTTGAGGGTTTTGGAGGGAATGGAAAGAGTCTCACTCCTGAGCTACTCAAAGCTTTCACATACATTTCTTTGAAGCTCCCTCCGGGTTGCTGAGTTATTTCTCATGAAGATATACATAAACCTCATAAGGTATGTGGCTCTAAAACCTCCCCATTTTGAAACCTGCTATGCACAGATTCCAAAGTTTCCATTTTGTACTAATGATTAAATGGGCCCCAGATCCACCAGCATTCCCCTTTTTATAACCCCTTGCTCTGCACTTCAGTTCTATGCCTTTTCTCACATTTGAAGACGAGACACTGTTTTATAATCCAGATCTGGCAGGACAGTGCTCAGGGTTACTCCACAGGTTCCCTTCCTTAAGAGAGAGCATGACCTACTTTCCCTGCTACCCTGCACACCAACAATCTCACCCTAGCAGCCCTCCATCCCCCCCAGACCTCATCTCTCATCCAGCCTCACAGATCCCCCATGACCTTGGGAAAGACAGGAGAGGCAAGGAGGAGGGAAAAAAATAAATATAAAATAGGAGGAGATAGAAAGAGTGGACTTGCCATCCCAGCAATACAGAAAACAAGGTCAAGGATGTCCTGACCCATAATGCTTCATACTAACAGCATATTAAAACTAATAACCTTTTTCGCTCCTCCTGTCAGGGCATATAGGACTAAGTGATGAAAAAGCGCTGGGTCAGGCAATCCAAAACGCTCACACCGATAGTCTGCAATAAGGCTTAATTAACATTTTTTCGGCAGTTTAATGATGCCTAAAAGTGGGTCATTACAGAGTTAAGTCATTAAACCAATAAATGTTGACTCTGAGTATCCCAGTGTCAAAGCCTATTCACTTTCTCTGGCTGGAGGAAAGAAAAGAGGGAGAGAAAAAAAAAAAAAAAAAAAAAAGGCATATGCTCTACCAAACCCATTTCACGTTTCAAAGAGTTTCTCACATTTGTCCATCTGAAAATCATAACAAAAGGTGATGGGCGCCCCCCCTCCCGCAGTATACTTACTAGAAACAGTTTAGAAAGATCGATGAGTTTCATTTGTGTGAGGAGGCTTTCCAGACGGTGAGATCGTTCCAGTTTGCTGTTCCCATATCCAGAATTTATTTAGAGCGAGTGCAATTAATGCACCAGATCAGATGCCTGCTATGGTTCTGTTTGCCAACTTAAAATTATTTTCCCAGTCAATGAAAAAAAAAAGAAAAGAAAAGAAAATTAGCCCAACAGTTAGTAAACTTGGACGAACTGCAAACAAATGAAAACCATGTGGCGAAAACTCCTCATATTCTTAAAATAAACTCACTCCTGAACAGATGGGATTAGGGCTCATGTGTGACATGTTGTTAAGTTAGGCTATCCAGGAGTCAGCTCACAAGGCTGCTTGGAAAGTGTCACTCAGAAAAACAAACTTAATTCTAGGATGACAGGAAGATCCTCAAGAGACAACACAGACCATACAGAGCCACTAAAACCCCAACTGTATTTAACTTCTGCAGAACAAAAAGTATAACAATATAAATCAGGGACGAAATACACAATACGACAAAAATCAGTGAGCGAAGAACACCAAGAAAAGTTCGCCATCTGAATCTGATCTGCATGAAAAAGGAACGTTTATTTGACAAGGACAGTTTATTATCTGGACTGGAATCTGCAAAAGGGGATTAAAAAATAAATAAATTAAATTTAAAAAAAAATTATAATAAAAAAAAATAATCCCCAACGTCCAATTCAAGTCCTGGGGCCAGATTTAGATTATGGTCAATGTTTTTGACCAAATTGCCACACCAATAGGAACTCTCAATAGAATGCTCACTTCACTTTCTTCCTTGGAAGCAAAAAAGCTCATATTTGCAAAAACTGATCAAGCATTTTGAAATCTTGCTTGTACGATGTATTATAAAAGTATGCAAAGGAAGGTGTTTGTAATGTATGAAGCATAAATATACTTTTAGGGGAAATCAGTGCGGACCTTGGTGTGGGGCTGTGCCTGCCTGTGGCAGAGGTGCCGAGTGAACAGCTCTCTAATGATTGTTGATTGCATTTGTGCCCATGGCTCAGTGGCTGGCCCACTTAGACAAACAGGCTGTGACGGCCGCAGGCCTTTGCTGCCAGGCCGACTGGGCTGTGGAAAGCGGCCAGGCGAGGCGAAGCATCGCAGCGGTGGAGGCCTGCTGGAAACGGGGCTGGTGAACCTCGCCTCTGATAGCTTTCCGCCTGGCTGGAGGCACCCATCACTACCACGGCACCCCTTCCACATCCATCATCCCCCTTTTCGCCCTTCAGCTTATCTGCCTACACAACAGCAACAGCTGTCAGTCACTGAAAGTCCCCCACACATACACACCACCATAAAAACACAGCGGCACGGTCAGCATGCAGTACAAAAGCTCAGCTTATGTACAAATTGAAAAATAGTGACAAGGATGCACTGAATGTAAAGAAGCTCTCGGTATCACTGTGATCAGGAACAACAACATTTACAACTTGCTGTGCTGTTACTACATTAACATCACTTGTGGCATAAGGATAACAGCACATAACCACTTAAGGCATCCAGCTAGTTCAATTTCACACCTTTTATAAACCTGTTGGTCAATATGAGGTTTCATCCATGCTCAACCATCTCAGAAATGATCTGAATTTTTGCAAAATGCTTCACAACACACCAAGGCACCTGAAGAGAAATCCATGATGTCCGGTGACCTGCAGTGCTCGCCTCTTGACGGAGGTACAAGCTTAAAAATAAACATATCTGGAATAAGACCACAGACTTTCACTTTCTACAGGTGTCTAGGTTTTCCTGTGTCAAAAACACAGGCATCTAAAAATGAGTAATGAATTGCAAGTAAAATCTCAATAAATATAATAATTATTATTTTATATTTATATATAAACAGTTACAACAAATTCAAGGAATTGAACAGTTACAAGAAATCAGAAGGAAGTGGGTTTGAGTCCTGGACCAGTTGATTATCTTGATGTACCCTTGAGGTACTGTCCTCCAACACTGCTCCTTGGGCGCTGGATGTATGGCTGCCCACTGGGACAGTGTGTGGGGGTTTTATGCAGGTAGAAAATAATTTGTTGTGGTTCCCGGAGTGTTGAGTGTCATTTCAAAATGACAAAGTCACTTTCATTAAATGTGGTAACAAAATGTCTACAATGTCTACAATCTGCTCCCGTTTAGGGGTCGCCACAACGGATCAACTGTCTCCATTTCTTCCGGTCCTCTGCATCTTCCTCCTTCAAACCGACCACCTGCATATCCTCGCTCAACCACATCCATAAACTGTGTATATGGCTGAAATGACAATAAAATCCTACTTGACTTGAAAACGTGTAACCTGAGCCGTCCCTCTAATATACTCATTTCTAATCCTGTCCATCCTCGTCACACCCAACAGCATCTCAGCACCTCTCTGACACCTCCAGCTCCGCTTCCTGTCTTTTCATCAGTGCCACCTTCTCCAACCCGTATAACATAGCTAATATTTAATGAACACACACCTGGAAGTATAAACTGATTCGGTGAGTGGCAACAGCTGCATTACACAGATGAAAATAAATCACATAAAACCTTGGTTTCAGAGCAGATGCTACTGACAAGTCATCTGCTATTTTGAGAAACGGTAAAATGCATTTTCAGTGTCTCTGCACAAGTGCTCTTATGTTTATATTCATCCTCAGCTTGTACAAATAATTCCAGAATAAAACTACACCAGCCAGACCATGATAGCATGTCTTTAAAAGGCCTCCTCTAAACACAGCTTTCCCACTTCACTGCTTGAATTGAGACCCTTATGAAACATTAACTTAAGACGTTTTTTAAAAAAAACCTGAATGAAAAAAAAGATCAGAAATGATGAATGATATACAATATTTTCAAAACACAGCCTAAAACGAACCCCAGTCACAAGCCTTTATATCAAATCTGAAGAACAGCTGGTCTAGTAGTTAGGGACTAGGCCCCAGAATTGGAAGTTCCTTGGTTCGAATCCTGGATCAGTAGGTTAAACCTGAGGTACCCTTGAGCAAGGTACCGTCCCCATCACTGCTCCCTAGGTGGTGGATTTGGCCGCCCCCTGCTGCACATGTGTGTTGGGGTTAAATGCAGAGAATACATTTTGCTGTTTCACTGTGTGCTGTTGTTCACAATGGCAAATATCGCTTTCTACTTCCTGTGTACAAAATGGTTCTAATTTAAACTTAAATAAAGGCGAAATATACTTAAAAAAATCATTTGAACTTAATGTACTAGAGAACACACTCTGAATCTTCCTCTTTTGGCAGCTTCTGTTTAGGGGTCACCACAGTGGATCGTCCGTTTCCATTTCTTCCTGTCTTCTGCATCGTCCTCATTCATTCCGACAACCTGAACGTCCTCTTTCTCCTTCCTCTTTTCTTTCCTGGCAGCTCCATCCTCAACATCCTTCTCTCAATATAATCCTCGTCTCTCCTCTGGACATGTTCAAACCAATCTTGCTCCTCTGACTTTGTCCCTAAATTGTCCAATCTCAGCATCTCTGATACCTCCAGCTCGCCCTTCTGTCTCTGCATTAGTGCCACTGTCTCCAACTCCTATAGCATGGCTAGTCTCACTACCATCCTGTAAACCTTTCCTTTCTCTCTTGCTATTTCTAACCTGTCACAGATCACTCCTGCCACTCTTCTAAATCCATTCCTGCCTGCCTGCATTCCCCTCATCACCTCTTTCCACACTCCCAGTTATGCTTATCTGTTGACCCAAAGCATTTACAACATGAATAATAGAGATGGGATTCCAAATCTATAAAGGATGAGCAGTTCCACTTTTCTGCAAAGACAGAACATGACAAGAAATGGTTAAGATATTTTCTAGATAAATGCAGCCTTTAAAACACAAGCCTCAAATATTTTGTTGCCAACCCTGATGATTAAAACTATAAAAAAAAAAAACCCAAGCAAAATAACAATTTCTGTAATGACATCACACTAGAAATGCAGCTAATAGTAAGAGACAAGATTGAGAGCCATTATCATCAAATACCTCAGTGTTTCAATTAACCACAAGAGCACTAGAAATCCTCACTTTAAAAGTAGCTATATTGTATGCAATCATCCTCATTATTACAAAATTATGAATTTATTTTAGTGAGGTAATGGGATGAGTTCAGTTGATGTTTTTAAAAAAAAAAAAAAAAAAAAAAAAAAAAAAAAACCTACATTGTCTTCATTTTGACTGTATTTACAAACTTTCACAATCTTAATCTCTGTTATGAGATACAAGTATTTGTCTGTGACTATGTGCATAGGAATTTAGAAGCATACATACAACACCAAAAACTACATGCTGCATTTTTCTCTGTTTCATTTAAAAAGACGACTCATGGACTAACCCCTGGATGTGACTTGACGCTTGCAAAGCCCATGAATGAAGCACTTCCCAGTCTGAGGCCCTAGAGAATGAAGTGCCTGAAAAACAGACAGCAATGCCAAACAAGAAGCTTTGCTAGCAGCTTCGAAGACAAACTTTAGCATTTACATGCCAAGTACTGGGAATAGTATGAAGATGAGATTATTAGCGTGAAGGGCAAAAGTGTCCTGGGAGACCCAATCCAACCCCATTATTTAGTCTGTGCTGGAAGTAATCTGGTTTCGAGGCATGTGGCATGATTGTAACGAAGCAAAGCGACAGTGGGTAGCATGCTGTAGGCCGATGCAGACTGTTCTGTCCAAGGAACAACAGAGACAGCTGCTCCAGAGGAGCGAGCTCACAAAAAAAAAAATGAGATGGAAGAATGGGAAAGAGAGAGAGGTAGATAAAAGAGTACCTTTCAGCAACTAAACGTCATTTCACTCAAATACTGGAATTTACATACTGCCTTTCAGTCCAACAAATGGAGCAGAGCTGTTCTGATCTCCTGTGCACACTTTGTAGAAGAACATAATCCTAGACAAACAGGCAAGCAACTATTCTTTGACCCAAGAAAAAACTTTGTTCTAATGACTTTATTCCTTTGTTTTGCAGGCAGCGACTGATTGCTCCGTGATGACTGTCTTTCAACATGACTATGGGAGAGGAACCAACTGTCAAGCCTTTGATATTATGTCAAACCTGCTGATGTCTGTAGGCAAGCAACAATAACACGCTCGGCAAATATTTACATGCGATTTCAAAGCCATTACATACGTGATAATGTTTTTGTTTGAAAAGCGCCAACAAGCTTTTATTCGCAGAGAAAGAGATTTGAATGAAAGGTGCTCCTGCCAGTTGACTTGGCAAACAGAGTGAGTATTGAATAAAGACGCCAGCTGTTGGCCAGCGGAGCAGGCGGCAGTAGCGCTGGGGCAGGATTGCTGGGCCATTAGCATATGTCAGGACTCACTGGATTCTTGTTCTTCTTGGCTTTGTCCTCCAACATTTCGGCTGAGCCTTCAAAATAATCAGTTCAAAGCAACTTTAATTGACAAGGATAACCTTTCCCATTTTGAACGGCATCCCTGCATAGTTTATTAGGCTGTCAGCTTCCTCTCTCTCTTAATTTCTGATCGCTATGCTTCAAATGACGTTAGGGGACGAAAACATAACGGTGGTCTGACATCTGGAGTCACCGAAGCTGGCAACGCTGCAAAGGACGAATTTCCCACCTAATCCTCTACAACAGACCTCTTCCTCAGATCCAACAACGAGAGCCATTTTCATAGGCATGATTTATAGCCAGGGATTCCAAAATACTTCCTTACACATCTGTGCTCATCTTCTGATAATAACCAGTGTGGCTTTTTTCCAAAAAAGACCTCTCTATGGAAGTGTATTATCATATTTTCTATTATATCAGGATTTAAAAATCCCCAAGAAGAAAACATTCACAAAAAAGTTTTATATCACTGCCTTATTCTTCCTGTATGCAGGTAGCATTCAAATCCATTCCTGATACATCGGTTTATGTATATGTGGCTTTAACTGATTTGTGCACATTTCTCAACAGTGCTACGTTTCACTCTCAGTCAGTCATATTTAAAAATAAGATATTAATTAAAATGTTTGATTCCAATTATGCATGCCTCGTTAGAAAATATGCAATTAAGGAAACTAATGTTGAATTGGGCTTGGATATATGCATTGGAAAAACTAGTGCTATCCCTAGGTGGTGTCAGAAATTACAAATCCAGCCAGATGTTTACCAGGCATAATGTGGGGAGGGGATCATGTAGTGACAGGTCTGTTGAAGGAGGCAACTTGCACCGCGGTAAATCACCTATTCCCCACGGATCACTCAGTTCCCAGCATGCTTTCCGATCGCCGCTTCAGCGAAGCACTAAGATTGTGGCTGTGACAAAGTGCGAGAAATAACTTACCCTTCAGGTGATAACATTACCAGCAGGTGCAAGACAGGCTCATCTTTTAGAGCAGTAGGTGGAAAAAAACAGCAACTGTTTGTATGATATCTACTGTTGCATTATGTACAAGGATCAGGGACTTTATGGCTTACAAAAAGACAAGCGCTCACGGCTTTTCCAAACTGGGTCAAGATAAGGAATGGAGAAGTTTTCTAGTGTCAGAACAAGTTATTTTTTCACTCTGCATCTAAATGTTCATGTAAGTCAGGATAAGGCAGGTTAAGGTTTTGTCACCATGTTCTCTGCGCCACACTTGTCAGGCACTGAGTGACATCCCTTTCAAGCCATTTTCTTTAAGCTGTCAAAGTAGACCAAAGTGAGCAGGAGAATGTCAGCACTAAAGCAATGCACAAAAGGCAGCATCCTCGTGCTAGCCCCGAGCTGGGAGGCACAGACGAGTATTTGCTTTAATGGTGCGTGCGGTGAAAAGCACCCTGAACCTAAAGATGAAGCTGTGGAGCCCGGAGAAGAAAAGGTAAATATTTGAGCCGTGCTGCTATTCAAATCTCTCCGTGCATGGCCAGGTGGCGGAGCCGGTACAAAGAACCCTGTCTGGTGAGGTGTGCTTTTGGTGAGTCGGCGGTTTAAACTTGCACCACTCCCGTAGTGGAAAGCCTCAACATGACCCTGCCACCGTCCAGCTGCTGTACAGAGACACCTGCCACAGGTACAATAGCAGAGACAGCAGGAGGTGTGGGGAGAGGAGTGATTTGCCTTTGAATTGTAGCAAAATTCTTGTCTTGAGCCCCTAGGGTGTGTGTGTGTGTGTGTGTGTGTGTGTGTGTGTGAGTGTGAGTGAGAGAGAGAAACCTTTTCTTAACAAACATTAAATCAAAACTCTTTTATAAATAGTCAAATACATTTTTTGAGTTGGGCCAATCACTTGAAACCAGTTTCATGATGATTTCCCAAAACTCCTCAATCTTTCTATATATGCTTAATTGTTGGTTGCTAAATCTTTGTTAGGAAAGGTTTGAAAATATATTAATTTCAACCTATCTGCTGCAAAAATACACCCATAGGCATCTATATCTGTTATATCTAAAGACCAAATTGCAAGCACTAAAGCATAAGCCTACAGATCTTTTTAACTTAAGAGATAATGACATATTCAAATATTGAATAGTCCTGTATGTTGGCTCTTTGTATTCACTTGACCAGTGGGCACCTCAAGGGAGAAGCCGTTTAAAGAGGTCTAGAAATGTGCCGAGGCCACCCTCTGATATTCTGCCAGTTGTATTCTGATGCTGTTAGAACCATAATGTACTGATAAATGTGATGTTGCAGCTGCCTCTAGTGCGCCCGTGACATGAAAAACAAAACAACAAAAGACACAGAGCACCAAAAAGCTTTTGGCCTTCTCCGGCCCAAATCATTGCCAGTGAGATCCCAGCAGGTTACGGGAAATGTTCACTCTTACTGCTCCTCACTGCCTCCTTGTAACAGTGCCGGCTGTATTCCCTGTCCCGACAGCCAACAAGGAATAATAAGTGTGTGTTTTTTTTTTTTTAAAAAGAAAAGCTAATTAAGTGCATGTGAAGCAAGGTAATTTTATTCACAAGTGTGCTCTTAGGCTGTGTGAAGTCTTAAGCCTGGGCACCTATTCTTCTCGCTGACCAGGGTGGGAGATTTATAAGTAATGAATTCTCTATAGACGTACCACACACTCATTTGTGGTGCAACAGCACTAACGCAAGCATTAAATACCATACTGGCTTATACCGGAAGCAGGACGTATCCTTCTGCTCACTTCATATCCCAACGTATACTTACGGTTGCTTTTAAGTGGCCTAATTTAATTAATAATAATCAAGGGTTCCTTTCTCCGTTCTCAAGAATTAAAACAATTTAGGTCATCGAACCCCTAATTCCCAGTCAAGCCGAGCCCATGCAAATGAGAGGCAAATGGCGTAAAATAGAAAACTAGTTAAGACTAGGGTAATAAATATGGAATTTAGCCTCTTGCCATTCCAAACAGCCTGCAGGGGCTATATGCAAATTAAATGCAAATACTGCCTGCATTAATTTCCAGATAAAGGGAGCTCCCAATCCACCCAACAACTAAACGCTTGCATGTGCTGAAGTACAAACGGCTCATTCGGCCTTAGAACATGGTCAACTGGAGGACACTATTGTTGTTAAAAACCAAAAGGGGGGACTCCAGACGAATGCTTACAAATGAATTGAGTGTAAAGAGAAAAACAGAAAACAGATATTAGAAAAAGTGATATAAAAAGGGCAAACATAAGAGCCTGTCACTGATTAGAAGCTTTGCAAGTTGAGACAATGCATGTGTGTGTGTGTGTGTGTGGGAGAGAGAGGGAACAACACACCTACAAGCACTAATTCTGTACACATAAGCAAAACTTCAGCTTTATCAACAACATATCATTATACAGTTTTGCAAACCGTATCCATAAACATTGTCAAATCTTTCACTGTTTTCATATCTAAATAATGTACCATTTAAAATGTTCCTGCACAAACACTCATCACTGAATGATTACAATGTTTTAAAAGTAGGGGCTCAGGAGACAGACTTCACAAAAATGGTCAGAATGGCACCTAAAAAAGGCTTTCACTCTCAGGCTGAAAGTCTTACTCTCCTCCTTGCTCGGCATGACAACCAGTTTGAAAGGTGATACACACCAGCAAGGCCTTTACCAAATAATATATGATGTTTGCTATAAAATTCCACTCAAGGTCCTTGATGTAACCAGACTGCTTCAGTCCAAGACCACAGAAGACCGTGTTCTTTTTCCAACACATACGGACACCACAGGAGACGTTGAACAGGGAGAAACACTAACTCTGCGTCAACTTGTTGTGTACACAGAAAGAGATCTATGGGATTAAATGAATGTTATAGCAGGATGTCAAAGAAAGCAAAGCCAAAAACGAGGTGAAGGCAGTTCACTCAAGAAGGACTGGTCGCAGTTTAGTGCTGTCTGATATGAACAGCATGGCTCACGTTAAGAAAACGGCTTCCCTTTCTTTAGAGTCAAGGGTTCACTGCTCGCGGAGCACCCATATTAAAATGAAGTTAAGGAATGTATTGGAGTGTAAACTGCTGAAGGAGTCGATTTGCTCTCCCAGAGAAATCAGTTAAGGGAAATTTGAATATTCCTTTTGACCATTCGCCTGACGTCCCAGACACAGCCTTAAACAAATGAATACCAAAAGGCCTTCCTCAGACAACTTGTACGCAAATTTAACTTCGTTAAAAAAAAAAAAAACCCTCTTAGAAACTTAAGGTAGCGGCTCATATGAAACGCCCCGTTTCGTAACAATGTCAAGAATGGTCGTTATCTTAAAAAATGGTCTACGCAGACTCACTAGGTTTAATTCTGACAGTGAAGCATGACTGCTTGAGCCGAGCAGGGCAACAGTTAGGACTTGTCAGGGCAAGCCTGCAGACTTCAAGTAAAGAGCACACAGAGAACTTGGGTAAAGGAAGACTGTCGAGGATCACAGACAATGCGTTCACAACCCATATTCACATACATCTGGGGTGATGGGATCAGTGGTGAGCTCAGGTGTGAATGCACCAGACACATTGAGGATGCACGGAGACTGGAATGCTCAGACCACACACACATGGACTGAGCTGCAGTGTATGCCAATTAGTCCTGGGCCACTCTGAAGGCCATGCATAACTGTGGTCCTATGAGTTTGCCAAAGTGTGTATGCTTCTGTGCAGTAATGGTGTCAAATTAAAGTGTGAGAAAAGCCTTCTTCTTTCAATGTCGGTCAGAAAAGGCATCCTTGCCTCCTTTTGCTTAAAAGCAGGACTATGGACTATGCTTTTTAATTGTGATCGGATTACCCAAGATGCAGGTTATCGTTTAGGTGTACGCAATCCTTTTACAATACGGTGCTTCGATGAAAAGGAAAGAGAATGAAGGAACAAAGATTATTCTCTTACCAGACTTTTAATCACAGCTTATGAAGCCCTTACTTTTGAGTAAGCTGCTTTGGGTGTGCTTTTGCATCGCACAAGCAAAAGACAAGCACAGCTTGCACCTGAAACACTGCAATCACTCTGCTCAAATAAATCAGTGGTGATAAGGTGCAGTGTTTAATACAGCCTGCGCACTCCAAGCTGTTAACAGACAAGGCAGTGTGTGTCTGAAGCCAATGAAATGGAAATGAAATTCAGCTGATAGATCTGCCACCTCTAGAAGAAAGAGAAAGACTCCCACCCCATCCACCCCGCCAATATTAATCCGAAGCACACGCTCAGTCCTGCTGCACCCTGATAGGCTTAGAGTGTCCCTTGTGCAGTCAGTAACGTCTCCTTACGTTACACGCTTGACAGCGGGGAGGTGTCGAGCCATAGCCATGCTCCAGCACCTTTACAGCAAGGCAAGTGCTAATGCTCTTAAGGAGGTCCCGCAAGCACAACCCCCTGTCCTCAATAGTTCATGCTATAAAGGTCTCCTCTCCGAAGGTTCTGCCTTTTGGTTTTCTGCAACTGATGAAAATGCAATGACGCTTCAAAGGCAAGTGTCATTTTCTGGGGGAAAGGAAAAAATAAAAAGTAAAAATATACATCAAAAGATTTATGCATAAAACAAAGAGCAGTTCACTGTGGAACAGCTCTGGAAAGTGATTTTTACAAACGTCCATTCATTTACATGCAGTACACAGACATTGTAAAAAGAAAATCTAATTAAAATCTAATATAAATTAAGAGCTTGTTAATAAGGACAGAGACTCTGACTCAGACTAAATCAATTAGATTATTCTCACAGCAAGTAAAAAGAAAATACACAAACAAAATCTGCTATTAAACCATCCACCAATTAGGCAGCTAGCTCATCAGAGGACTACCATTGTACCCCTGTGACTTCCTGTCATTGTGAATAGGAAAAAAAAGGAGGGGAAAAATTTATTTGGCCCAAAAGTGCCACCACAAAACACGTTTACACAATCAGCCAAGCTTAGAGAGGTCCAGATCGTCAATTAAAAATGAATCCTCTACACCCCAGCTTCTAGTGTGCTTCTGTGCTGAAAGAAGAACTTTGTTATCAAAAGTCAACGTATAAGTAATTTATGGAAACCTTGACAGTTAAGCTTGCCTTTGGAGTTGTTAAAAGTGGCTGTGACAAAGTAGCCCAAGGCATTAACCAGGCAGAGCGGGACACAGTGAATCCCACAGCACAATCCACTTTAAAGTGTAATTAATAAACAAAACAAAAATTGCAATTTCAAATGAATCATAATGAATAATTGATAGGATTCTCAGATACAGAGCCATTTCCCAGTGTGCACTCCTCTCTCAACTCATCCTACTCCAACCTGAAATCTCTCCAAATACACAAATAAATCTTTAGGAAGGCCACCTGTGAAATGTTGCTTAGAGACGTAAATGCCTCCAAGTTTATTTCTAATAACTTCAAACTCAAGAGACAAATCTCACAAAAGTTGCATTAACTGATGGTGGCCTCTTTAATTTGTATCAATTATTTTCTATTCATTCATCCAGACCAAAAAAAAAACAAAAAACAAAACACACACACACACACACACACCCCCCCCCAGCGGCCTTTCTAACATATCCAAACAATTACTCTAAAATGGATTCCTATGAATGGTACCAGCAAACAGCTTGTCCATGGTGACCTCTTTATATGCAGATTGGGTATAAAGTACTCTCTGTGTTTTATGCTGAATATCAAAATTGAACATCTAAATTGTGTTGGGACTATCACTTCCCATTGGAGCGGGAAATAAGGCTTCTGATGGGTGGGGGGGGGGGGGGGGGGGATCAGCGTGTGGTCTGATAAACAGTCCTGCGCTGAGACGTCCTCATTATTGTCATCAGTAGCAGAGACGAAAACGCAAGGGAGCAGTCCCTTTAGAACCCCTGGAGATTTCAATGCACTAACCAGGAAGAGCCTTTATGGGAGTCGTCATGAGGAGGCCAAAACTTCTGGCACTTTGAGCCTGTTCAAGCTTATTGAGGCTCCTGATTATCTGCACAATTTGTATCTAATTCAGACCTCAAATTAGGCAAAATCCCGTGTGGCAGAAATACCAAATGTGTCCTTGGTCATTTCTAAGCAACTGTGCTTCTTCACAATAAGGGTAGACTGGCACACGGGAGAAAATCATTTACTGCATGCTAAGCTATTCTGCACATTTTTGGGTCGTTTGTGTTTCTAGTTCATTTCTCTGAAAGTGTTTGCCAACAGTGTTTATTTGGGACAGTGGTGGTATAGTGATTAAGGACTAGGCCCCAGGGTCAGAAGGTTGTGGGTTCAATTCACAAACCAATAGGTAGCCCTGAGGTTCCCTTGAGCAAGATACCGTCACTGCTTCCTGGGCGCTGGATAGAAGGGATTTTGCTGAGGTTTGCTGTGTGCTCACAATGACAAGTTGTCATTTTCACTTCATTTCACATTAAAGATTTCCTGTCATTTGTTTCTATTGTGAAAAAATTTGATTATATACACACACGTTAGTTACATGTATGGAGCAAACCCTGCCTAGATTATCAGCCATACCTGTGACCTGGAAAGGAGTTTACTTGCGTCAGCAGTTTTAACACTGCAAACTGACAAACCTGATGGTGAAGTTTGGCTTTGAGAGGAGACCCTATGTTAAGAGGAGAGAGAGAAATTAAAACACAACTGTGTGGTTATTTAGTCTAGTCTATACTATGCTAACTTGTCATAAGCATAAGTTTCCATGTCATTAATTAAACAAACCTGGATGAATTACTACAGAAGCAGGGAAGTGTGTGACTTTTCTCCAAATTCTCATCAGAATAGAGTGAATTAAAAACTTTACTATTCAACTACAGCTGAATATATGTATAGATCAGTATGTAAATAATGCTTTAAACAATGCTTTTCTAAGAAGTAAAACTCTGACCTGTTTTTTGCCAGCATGATTGTGTCTTCGACATGTTTGTTTGTGTGTTCACACATGTGCCAATCAACCACTCCAGCCTGCACTCCCAAATGTCCAACTGTGGCATTCCAGTAATAGCCATGCTGCAAGTTGGGCCTGTACAGATGCTTTAGGCTGTAGCAGAGCGTCACAGCAGGTAGTCTTCCCAACCATCCCAAAGAACATGCTGCCTGAACACCAAGTCATCACACCAAAAGCCGCCAGACGGTCCACAATGACCTCATCGATGCTTACTCGTCCCTATCCTTCAGTCTCAAAACAGCCTTACAGCCTAGCAGATGGCCCACGGTGACATCATGTGTTAGCACACACTGAAGCACAGATACTGGAAATAAAGCCAGACCTAAACCCACAAAGCAACCATGCTCAGAAGGGATGTAATCAGGGTGGTGGAGACAGAAGGATGGAAAGGAATGCCAGAGAAGAAACTGAAAATGCAAAGAAAGGTGACCCATGCGGCATAAAAGGTAAGAACCCATGCAGTGCAACAAGCAGTCACCTGAAGAGTCTCACACTGCTAACAGTGAGTCAAACAGCCTCTCACTGAAGGAGTGGCGTATGATTACCGACCCTGCAGCGACACACACCAGTAATTCATCCCACTTAAATAAGCGCTCATCATTAATTCAAACGAATGAGGCTCAACTCCGACAATAAATGCTGCTTCACTTGGTTCTGTGCACTAGGCTTTTAAAAGATTGTATATTCATGTTTCAAAAGCAGCAAGAGTTCTCAGCGTGGACAAAAAGTAAACCTAAACTGTGCTCTCTCGTTCTCTCTCTTATTAGGAGGCCCATAAAAAATAAAAAATAACCCACCACCCTGGAAAGATTTCGTCCTTTAACCACTTTCAATTAAAACCCATTTATTGCAAGATATCTATGGAGTCCCGCTGCAAAAGTCTGGGGCAATGTGGTCACCTTATAAACATCTCCTTGACCAAAAAAAAAAAAAAAATAATAATAATAATAATAATAATAATAATAATAATGATGATGAAGACCATGATGATAAAACAGTAGCTATAAGTGAACTCACTTTAAGCTTTTGTCCACTAGAAGCTGGAGAACAAATTGCCTTAAAAAAAAAAGAAATTTAGGCAAAACACACAAAAACCAAACACAATTGAAAAAACTGCAAATAATCTTAATTTTCTTTAATGGCTTAAAAAAAAAACAAATATTTTAAATATAAAAAAACACTTCAGTTTCTATAAAATATTCATATTATAGCCCAGCCTAATAACATATTAAGCCCAGCCTAACATCAAACTTAGAATCCCCAGAACACACATACACAGCTTAGTTGGATGCTGAGGCGTTCAAAGGCTGCATCGCATCCTTTTCTGAGGTCACAGGCACTCAAGGGGCACCCTGCTGCTCCAGCGCTGCAGCATCCCAACTTAAGTGACGCTGCAGCCAAGAACTGCTTGAATAATCGAACAGGGAAGGCTGATGCACTCGCCGGAGTGAGACAGAGCAGTAAAGGGAGTTGCGGGGGTGCATATAAGAGGTGGCATTATTGAGAGGCTGCTACTTCCATGAAGTTTTCCCATGTTTCATTATTAACGTAAGCCATCGCCAAGAGGCTTCCAGAGTGACTGTGTGCAAATGGGCAATGTCAGTAGTCATCACCCGAACGCCCAGGCTGCTAAGACAGCCCTGATGGTGATTGATAGTCCAGTCGATTGTTAAGGGTATTTACTCTGCCTGCAACTGCAACACTCATGGTTCTCTCACTCATTCACTCACACACAGCAAAAAAAGTCTAGATAAATCTAAACAATTAAGGAAAGCCAACACTCACGTTACAATCACCAATCAACATCTATTTCATGAAACTGACTAGACATCTCTCAGTGTCTTGGAAAGCTTGGGCCACATTGGTATACACCCCTTTTTAACGTCCTAGAAAGGGCAAAGCAGAAGAGAATGGGATAGCACTAGTTGGTGTGAGAGTGTTTGGAGATACACATTTTCTGTTGATTGATGCTGACAGTTTGGGCAGGCAATGGCTGATGCTCCCACAGCATCAGCGGCAAGGGAATGGCCTTCTGTCACTTCAGCAAGTCTTGATCCCACCAACATGAACTGCATGGGATATTCATGCCATCAGCTAGGGCTTTTATAAATAGCCTCAACTCAAGGACACTTCAGTTGATAGCCCCTCAGAATCGAACCCAAGTCAAGCCACTAATGCCCAATCAATGCTAGACTATGGATTTCTTCAACTACAAAATACAATATTTACTTGCTTAACTTTTGCCTGCGACCAAATCCATACACCAATCACCTGGGCGATTCCAGAAAATGCCCACGTGCTAGTGTGGCAATAATGAAACCTTAAAGAACCTCTACTGTCAAAACTCTTGGCCCTTTTGAGCCACAAATAGAAAGACTCATTTCAGACCACCATTTTGTTTATGCACATCATGTCTGCGCAATTATTCACCATTTCCACAACACAGAAAGGTCAGCGGCTTCTCATTTGCCTTGAGTCAGACCTTTTTGCTTTACGACATTAAAAAGTACATGCTGCATGCAAATTGCTGTTGCCTTTTCTAGATGTCGGGGAGCTTTCAAAAGCATTTCGCCCCTTTTGCCCCTTTCATTTGTATTTATTCAGCAAGGCTCACACCAGAGCACCCAGAGGATCTAGACATGCAGAATTAATCCGTAACGAGGCCTGTCCTCTCGGGTCAGCCCCTCCACCTCACTCAGCTCCAGCAGGTGGTCTGGGTAATGCAGTCATTAAAATTGATGAGCAAAAACTCCAAGAGAGTTATCTTGTAAAGAGAAGATAAGACAGAAGAAAAAATACTGAAAAAGAGAAAGTGGCTTTTAAAGAATGTGTTGAAAAGCATTTATTTTCCAGCATTTTGTCTGAATTCAGTTGTAAAGACTCCCACATGTGGTTTTGTTATCCCTCCCACTATCCCCACCCAGCCAACAAGACTTTAGTTGTTACTTTATAGTCATATAATGGAATCATCACTTGTAGTGCAACATGCTCATATGAGAAAACCAGATAAAACCTCAAAGCCAAAGATGGAACATCCCACTTCCTTCACAGTCAAATGTGACGAGGACAAAAACTGATGCAAGTGAATCAGTCCTTCAAGCTGCAAAGGAATCCAAGAGTTATTAATGGCCAAAGGCCATCATTTCACCTTAACACAGCCTGTCCTACAGTGGAAGTGGTTGTGAGAGTGTGTACGCTCTTGATCAACCAGAGCTATTCGTTCCAGGTCAATCTAGACTCCTTTCCTCCTATTACACGTTCTCCATTACAACAGGAGTCACATCTTCCCTGTCCACCTGATCAACAGGTGGAAATGTGATTGGGGATAGGCTTAGTTTATGAGTTCTGGCAGCAAAAATTAGAGGGCGACATAAGGCAGTGGAAGCTGCTCTCATGCAATAGCGACCTCTTTGATTAGTTATTCTTTTCTAAATGAATGTGTGTGTCACTACCAAAGAGGTGTTGGGCGTAAAGAGGGAAAAGAAAGGTTTTTATTCTGAAATGGTTAGTAGTGTTCACGGGCTCTTAAAAAATAATGAAACTGCATCTCTGTCTGAGACCACAGTCAGCCTTGTTCTTAAGCAAGGACGAGAGAAAGAGAACAGAGTGTTTACCTTAGGCAGTACATTTACTCAGAACAGGCCAAGGATAGAGGGATGAGGCCAGTTCAAGAGAGGTTTCAAATATAAGGCACTCTAGTTTGGATTTACAGCTTAAAAGCCGGTTGACACAAGTCATGCAAACCCTGTCCTCCCTCCCAACTTTAACAACAGGTCAAGAGAGACCACCAGGCATAGAAGCAACACTATGAAAGAATCCAGACCTTAGACCAAACAAGCTTGGTGCTTCACAAGGACATGTTCCTCTGCTCTTCAGGAAAGCAGTGTGTTTATCTCTTGACATGAATACAAGGATGTCTGAGGGCAGTGAGTAATTACAGTTTACCATTCATCTACTGAGGTGTTTCAGGGAAAAAGAAAAGGAAAAATATATACAAGACAATATCTGATGCAATTTTGTTAACCTAAAGTATATCATTTCTTTTACATAGATATGCATTAATAAGGACAATGTCAGTGGGCAAAAAGAACGAACTGGAAATAGCAAGCCGTCACAGACTGTTTGTGATCACCCCAAAATATTTTTCCCCTTTTGTCTCCATTGATGGTCCTAAGCCTAGTCCATGACATGGAACTGTGTCTGGGGAGTACTGGATGCCTGTCAGTTCCTTCTCCGTCATAGCTTTGACAGAAGCACTTCTTGTTGTAGGCACGACGGCGGGGTATCAGTGCAAACTCTTAATGCTGAATCAATTTATAGCGGGTGCACAACAGAAAGTCTCTAATCAAATGGCGATAAGTATTACAAACATTAATTAATACTGCAAAACAGATCACAAACACTGCCTTGTTTCAACTACTGGGAAAAGGTTTCTCTGTGTAGTCCCTTTAAATAATTCTATTTTAAGACATTAGCAGCAGTTTCAGAGATCTGACCGTTTTGTCTTGTTTTGAGTTTCAAATGTTTTTTTTTTTTTATATATTAGTTCCCCTCATGTGTGTTTTGACCAAGATAGAATAAAAAAAAATAAAAACATAAATAAATAAAACACATGCACACACCCACATACACAAAAGCAAGCAAATTTAACACAGTCCAAATGCATCCACATGTCCTCTAATGTGATGTGGGGAGGTGGCGTTTTGCTCTCTCCTCCACTTCAGCACTAAAGCAGTTTCCCTTGCTCTCTTCTGAAAGTTGATCTTATTCCCTTCGCAGCAGAACCTTTAGCAACTGCACATCACGTCTCGCTGTCGACGCGGTCAAACCGCATCTACCGCATTGCTCAGGAGCCTCAATCTTTCCCAAGTTCTCTCCATCTCTCCCTCTCTCTTCCCTCTCTTCACAACTGTGTTCTAGGTGGAAGAAAGCCTGCCGGTGGGGGGAAAAATTCGGAGAGGTTTCACCGGCTTGCTGGAAACCGCCCCAGTGAAGCGCTGTGTCGGGTGAGTTGCCGAGGCTGCAGTAAGTGCGTAGAGCACTGCTCTCTAACAGTAGATGGCTCTGCCACAGGGAGCTGCTTGAGCTTTCTTCATTGGTTGCCTCCATCAGATGGGTAGAACTGCGTAGATGCCGCTTAGCCAATCGCAGTGCTCTAAGCGCTGGCTTTTTCATGAATGAGCAACAGCCCTAGCAAGACTGACACACGCACTAACTGAAAATACTACTCCTGTTACACATATGAAACTAATATGAAAAGGTAAATGTTTGGTTTACAGCTGAGAACAGGACATGCATAGCAGACCCTAAAGAAGACAGCAATAACACTAAATGCCACCATGCGGACAGAAGAAATCTGGGATTAATCTTATCTTAGTGACTATGAACAAACCTTCATCTATATAAACATATAAGGCAGGAGTTCCTGAAACTTCAGTGGAACAAGGATGTAGAGACTGTTGGCAGTTAAATGTTTACAGGTAGTACTATCGGTTATATGTAAATCTTTATTACAACATATCTCCATCTCTGGGAGGGACTAAAACAGAGTTGGTATTCTATGAGGTTAACACATGGTATGGAAAAAGATTATTTTTTTGTTTTGGTTTTGGAACTGTGAGATATCAGCTGCATTGGCCAACAGTGGCCCCTATGGGTGGATAAAACCAAAACCCAATTCTCAGACTAGAACCGAACAGCAAATGAATTAGAGACATTTACAAAAGAATTACTGAAGCTGCAAAAGCAAACAGCAAACTGGAAAAACAAACAACAAACTGGAAATACAAACAGCAATAGAGCATCACAGACATAGTTTGGTTCTAGGCACTAAACATAGAAAAGAGTGGTTTAAATGTTCTGACACTTCATGACAAACAACTAACACCCATAAAGTTTTGTTTTTTGTCTCACTCACACACACACACACACACACACACACACACACACACACACACACAAAAACAACAAATGGAGCAAGAATTCAAGTATGGCCCATCTGTGCAATTTGTGGCTTTTACCACCTTAGAAGATGGTTCATTTTCTTTAAAGCCTTTTGAAAACAAATGTATCTAATGGCAATAAAAAAATAACTGAAATTAATATATTACAATATATATATAAAAAAAATAAAATAAAAAAAAACATTTTACCTCCATCTGGTTAAATGAAGTCTGACGTCATTCATTTCAAGAAGGTAGAGTCTCAGAGAAGGTGTGGTAGGGAATTGCTTTAGTTCAATGGATGAACATTGCCACCTCCTGGCCAGTAAAATCACTTCCCCACTAATTTTCCAAGCCCAACAATTCAAGGAATCAAGGATGATGTGAAGTTCTGCAAATAAGAGTGATTAAAGCCTTGACCTCAGGGGTGTGTGTGTGCGCGCGCGCATGTAAGTGAGAGAGAAGTCATGACACAAGAGAAGAGCATGAAGGTTCACCAGCTGTTCAGTACACCTCCTGTCACAGCTTCAGGATACGGAAGATTCTGAACTCCGACACTGCTAGTAGGCACTCCTGCAGAAAGTCTGCCTTTTATAACTCGTTCGTTCTGCCTCTCTCTCTGTGCTCACATGTATGGCACAAGGACAAGAGTCACACTAATATCTGCTAATACATGAGGCACAAATTAGCAGCCTTCTCTAGTGCTGTGTGTGGCTTAAGGTAATGCATAGTTAATGAGACGATTAGCCTTCGATAGGATTCCTGACGCCATGGGCAAAAACCTTCAACAGAAACCACAAGTCTCTTCTGCTGACCACCTCTTTCATAAAGACAAGGCAGCAAACGGTGTACATTATTCTCATTCTAATAAAAAAAACCCCACACTGCTCTGTTTAAGGACTTTACTACAAAGCACTGATGCGTATCCACACTTTTAAAGCCATAAAAAATCATTAGTAACTACCAGCATCTGTTCGAACTAATTAAAGCACTGAGAGATAGCAACTCCTGCTTGTGTACAGTAGGGGTCCACCACTCAGTCATTGTTACGGCTGATTTTTCTGTTTGATTTTTAATGGGCACTTTTTTTTTTTTTTTTTTTTTAACTGAGGCTCACACTATGTGGGCTAATTAAACACATGAAACAACCCAGCATAGTTAAGACACTTTTAATTAACCAAGATAAAATATAAAACATTTGTTTGCATTTATTAATTGAATGATCAAACCTGCAATTCTTTAAAAATTGAAATTAATTTAAAGGACGTGAATTAAAAAAAATGCTAAAATCATCTTTCTTCTTAGCACAACTGGTGATGCATAATTTATTAATTAACTAATTAATTAATGCAATATCTGAATGTAGAAGTAATATCAGACTGTAGTAATAAGTAATATCAAGTTGTTTTTCTTTTTTCTATTTGGGTTTTTATTTTTACGAACGCCTATGATCAACAAACAATATTATCTGTCCCCAGTGTGTGTGTGTGTGTGTGTGTGTGTGTGTGTGTGTGTGTGTAGTCTGTGGTTAGCCTCCAGGGACCTTGATGCTGGCGGCTATTTCATTTGATTCTGGTACAGAATTAATCTCTGAAAAAGATTACAGACTGGTTCTCAGATTCAATCAGATTTTGTCATTTTATTTGACATAATTTGCACATTGACGCATAACCCGTTAATATGCTTTTGCAGTTTGCTAGTGGAATATTTGAGTCAGTTTTTGAGGACACGTTAATTGCTTTTATTACGTTTTCTTGTGTCATGTTGTTGTTAGTCGGATTCTTGTTTATATTTGTGTATGGGGGGGGGGGGGTTTCTGATTTGGAGTTGCAGTTTTCTCACCTGGCTACAAAATTCTGGCCCTTTGTAACTCATCTGTGCAACAGCAACCAGACTTTAAGTATTGGAAGCTCACTATTATACACTGGGAAAAGGCTGGGGTGGGAGAGAGCTCATTCAAAAGACAAGCTCTTGCTCACATCTTCCTCAATTTCTCTAAAAGAATGAACAACAAAAGCAACATCAATATCAAACAACATCAAAATCTTCCACCGTACACTTCCTGAGCTGAAATTATAGTTATTTCTCTACAATTGATAGGAAAGAAACAAACAACAGCAGCACAATTAGTCTACAAGCCGCAGACATCCTGTGTGACAACAAACAATATTTAACAGGCAGAAAGCGAACCAGAGAGAGACAAAGAAAAAGTATATACAATCAGCACCTGCTTCAACTTGTTATGTTAAATTACAGATGGCCAAAAGCAAGACAATTAAAAAGCAAGGCTGCATGTCTGTGTGCACATGTAGGGGGTGAGTTAGGAATGTTTAAAATGCTATTTCTGTCCCAATGCATCTGCAGAAACTGACTAAAGGGTTAATATTCAAAGCAGCAACTGCCATCTATGCACTCACTAACCTACAATCAAGTACAAAGTAATGGCTGGGGAATACAAATAGTGTAATAATTTTAGATAACACCAAAACGTGACTAATTAGAGCCATGTAAAACAGTGTAATTATTCAATATAGCATTTATTTAAATGGTAGGTCAATGAAAAGTGAAAGATGATATTATCATGTCAAGGCAATATCAAAAGCTTATTCGCATTAGGTCAAGCTCACCCTTTTGCACTTAATCACACTCCCTCTAAGAACCCCCCAAAAAAAAAAAAAAAAAAAAGCATTATAATACATCCTGGACAGGCACGTTAACAAAAGCATGAAGTCGAGAACCACCCTTACAAAAATATATGCATGCCCCTCCACCCATACACAAACACATCCCTTGTATAGCGATGTTTATCAAGCCAGAAGAGCGCACATGCAGCTGCTGGAGTTTCACATGCCTGGTGCTTTCAGTCTCGTTTCAGTTTGAAGGGTGAGCAAGACACAACACCAGCAAAGGCTGTATAGTGTTACACTGCTGTATATTATTTTTACACCATGCTTTGGAAAATATAGGATTCTCAAATCAGACGAAATTATCCAGAATTATTTTGAGCAAGATCGCATTACAATTAAGCACATTCTCCTCGAGAAAGTACTTTCTGTGGGTGCCGGGGAGAAATGCTTCTACCGAATATCAAAACAATAACAACAAATACCAACATACAGCACTGCAGTTGGTGCTGGATGACTGTATTAGTCACCAAGACATGAACACCAGATCCTGCAAGTTGCACCTGGTCGTTCACATAATATAAAATAAAATAAAAAATTAATCTGGCATCCTTCTTTCATTTCATTCCTTCCTCACGCAGTGCTGACATGCCCATTGCCTCACTTCATATGCCTATGGCTTTAATGTTTTGACTTTGTTAAAAAAAAATAAGAAAAATTAAATATCAGAAATAAATTGTATACTTTTTTTTTTTTCCCCCCCTGAGTGCAGTACACACTGTGGCACAGAATGAAACGGAGTTCAAAATGGTTAAGGAGAGACAGCACACTCATACTTAACGATTCAATATCAGGTGTAATATATAGACATGACACACTGCTGCTTTATAGAGGACACCAGCAAGGAAGTGCAGCTCATCATGCATTCCATCAAGGACTACAGATAAAGAACTGTGGAAAGTGCTCTGCAAGGGCAAACTCAAACTGCAGATGAAGGCATGATTATGTTTTAATCTGTTCTCATTCAGGACATGATCAATACGAGTGAGCTTCGTTAGTTGAATGTCACCCTAAACCGACCTAGTGGTGGTGGAACACCACAGAAGGGGGGACTCAGCTGTATGTTGGACTTTTTGCAGTTCAATGTAAGGACACGGTTTGCAGTGCTAGGATATAAATCAGCATGAAGTCCAAAAGGCAGTGATCTGACTTAAAGATGACGCCCTCAGCTCTAGTGTTTTTAGCAACCTGATACACTTCTGTAATGTCCAAATGTCTAAAACCACAAAGCAGCTTCACTGAAATATCCGATGAAGACTGGCACTTGACAAGTGATTTATTTAGGCATGCAGTTTGTGCAATACTAATTGTCAGATTTAAACTTCCGTTCCACTTGTTAGCTATTTAGATCATAGCTGCTTTAGTGCTGACACAAAGTGCCTTGGTTTATTCAACTATATTTAGATTGAGATGAAATCTGTGTCACAGCTTAGTTTTGATCCATTTTTATTTTTTACCCGAGTGTTCCTTTAGCGATAAAGTTGCTGGATAACAAAGTAGTTGAAAAATCAAGGAAAGCATTTCATACAGCTGATCTAAGATTACCATGGTTTCTCAAAAAAAAAATTTAAACACCACTAAACGCAGCTACAAAAACTCTCAAATACACAAATCAGCTTTTCCATCAGGGACATTATTTTCTGTTTACATGATTTCTTGACGAAATCCATCACATTTACTTAAAAAAAAAATGTCCAAAATGTTGTGTTTCTTGAGGACAGAGCTAAACAACACAAGCCAAAACATACCGGCTGAGAAAGCTGTTAAAACACCCTGCTTATTGGACTGGATCTTGTATAATTCAAGGCAGCTGGAGACTGTAGCTCTACCCGACCTTAAATATCTCCAAATAATTGCTGTCATATGGGCTCATTTTGGTGAAAGAGAACAGTGCACAGACACTACCTGTCCAAAGAGCAAAAGATTGCTGTGGTCATGATCACATGATTAACATTGACTCTTTAGGCTGATGAGTCTACTGCCAATAACTAGTTCCAACATATTGATGACTAAAAGTTTTCCACAGTCCAAGTTGAAGATTGGCAATAAAGCTAAACCTGTTTAATGTGTCCCATACTTTCACCATAAAACTTACGCCTCTCATTCATTCAGCATGATCTCAAGTTCATGCTTGGTTCAGTATTTAGCTAGCATTCAGACAGTTTGACTTTCTGATTTACACAAACACAAAGCCAGCCAGATGACCCTGTGCACCCGGAGCAGCTTCTGCACCCGGTTTACTTTCACAGAGCTGGGCTGATGGCTACCAGATGTCCAGCTTGCGAGGCCAGAGCCCAATATCTAACAACAGGAGCCTTGTGTCTCTTGCTGCAGTAAGAAGCAGGCATGGAGCTGTTGGTTAACTCCTGCTGTGTGGGGAAAAACAGTGAGAAAAAGCAAGAGAGCAAGCTTGGGAACATTTTTAAAAAAGCCCCACCAGATGCAGACAAAGCTCAATCAATTCCCAGCACTGAGCACCAGGTTGCATTTGAAGTTTCTGGGTGATAACTTCTATACGACCAATTGTTCCATTTTTTTGTGCACCACTTCCATATGATACACTAAAACTGTATTTCTTATATATATATGCACCTCTTCTGAGGTGTTGGATGCTGGTGGTCTAGTGGTAGGATACCTGCCTATGGACTAAGA
Organism: Hepsetus odoe; assembly: GCA_017165825.1. NCBI lineage: Eukaryota > Metazoa > Chordata > Actinopteri > Characiformes > Hepsetidae > Hepsetus > Hepsetus odoe. Next base: position 6,548,356 of record CM029379.1, on the reverse strand, counting down.
GGTCGCAGGTTCGAAGCCCACTTCCAGTATCACCACAATTGGGTTCCTGAGCAAAACCCTTAACCCCAAGTTGCTCCGGGGAGACTGTCCCTGTTCAGGAACTGGAAGTCCCTCTAGATAAGAGCGTCTGCTAAATAATGTAAATGGGGCAGCGGTGGCCTAGTGGTTAGGGAGTTTGCCACAGGCTCAGAAGATTGTGGGTTCAAAGGTTGCCCTGAGGTACCCTTGAGCAAGGTACCGTCCCTGTCACTGCTCCCCCTGCTGCACGGTGTGTGTTTGTGGATTAAATGCAGAGGTCCTATTTTGTGGTTCACTGTGTGCTGTGCGGAGTACTCACAATGACAAGAATAGGCACTTTCACTTCTCTTTCACTTAAATGTAAACACCAACAATTAAAACAAGGCATCTGGGTGCCTCCCATACGAGGAAATGGGTTGAAAATAAGTGGGGAATATGTTACTTGCACTCAATTGAGCTTTTTCCTATGAAGTCACACTATTTTCAAGCAGTCAAAAAAAAAGTTGTTTTTTTTATTAAAACAATTTGCAGTACCAATTTGGGGGCGGGGCTCTTTAGAACCATACAAATAATGCAAAGTTCAAGATATTTTCAATATCATATTTTTGTCTTCCGCCAAGCCCAGGATTACCTCTTCATGTCAATGAAAAATGTCCATTCAGAATGTTATGTAATCTAGGACTAGATTTTTGCCTCATCCAGGAAATACATCCAATCATCAAACATCCGCTCCTAAAACAAAAAGCTAACCCCCACTTTACAGCTTCTACACTTCTTGGAAGCCTTTATGCCAGATGCTGGAATATGACTGTGATTGTATTTGGGAGCAGAACATACACTGATATTGGATGATTAGTTCTGGGTGACCAAACCGATTACCAAAGGCATTAACTGCAGCTCAGTCACCCTGCAGACAACAGCTCTGTTGCTTCAAAGCCAAATGCTGGGGAGCTTTTTACCCTTCTAGTCAAACAGAGAGCATCACGTACTATTAACAAACGCCTCGAGATCACACAACCTACACATGCACAGCTAAACACCTGTAAAGCACCTGAATTCTCAACTTTAGGTAACTGTTTAGGTCTTTGTAAATCCACGCCATCTTTCTAAGCAGCATTCATACAGTATGACCTCATCTTGCCACACATCTAACCGTCTCTATTTATCTTTAACTTACTGTCAAATTATTTGGCTTAAATAAGATGAAAAAGCACAATATTAAAAATATCAAGTTCACCAAGTCGTTTCTTACATCATAAGGGCTGAGCTGGCAGTGGTTAGTATGATTAGACTGCCATCTAGTGGCTTTTCTATAAAGCTTTCCTTCTATCATTGCCTTCAAGTCAGACTTTAGGTCTAACTTTAGTTATTAATTGCTCCATAATAGCTAAATTTAAACTAAACTAAATGTTCTCACAAATGCCAATCCTTTTTTTTTTTTTCCACAGTGACAACATATTCATGCATGCATCAAATAATTCTGGATCATAAACAGTCTTTTAACCAATCACTTCCTATATTCTGGTGAACACCTGATGACCGTTTTTTTGAAGATTGCCTGTTTGACTGCTTTGTAGAGCACACGCAATTATTATAATAAAAAGGAACAAAATATTAATATCCTAACTACTGTTTTGTGATGACTGAGCTGAAAATATATTTAAACGTATTTATTTTGTTTACAATTTACTTAAATTGTGTAATTAATGATGAGACAATATGTACATGTAAATTCTCATTATGTTACTTTGGGATAATAATAATATGCCATTAAAATGTTGTCCTATAAAGAAATGTAAACGACCTTAAAAAAAAATTCAATACTGGCAAAAGATCATCCACATTTTAGGCATGTAGTAAATCATTTTAACTACAAATAATGACTGTAGCTACTTCATTTTCATCAAAAATATCCAGGAGTCCCTTCAAACAACAATCCTTCATAAAGAACGTAGAGTACCTGAAAGAGATTAGTGCGTGTGTGTGTGTGTGTGTGTGTACACATCTACACAAGTACCTGTCATTTTGTAGCCACTTGTAGCCAGCTGTCCAGCCATGTACTCTCCGTCCGAGTTGTTGTGTGAGCACCCCCATGTCCTCACCCACACCTTCTGTGTGCCTGGGATCACACTGTCAAGAGCAAATGTCCACATTTACAAACAAAGATTATTCAATCGCCACACTTCGAGGATGTTCAAGAAGATATTTAACTTTGTGGCAAATAAACAAAATCACTGATAATGACAGAAAACTATTTTATTTGGCTTTGCATAAGATATAATTACATTATTTTGATTAATGGCATTATTCATCAGTTCAAATACAAAGAAAAATTCTGCATTCATAGACTAACAAACGCATGCAAAATGCTTTATCATAAAAGCTGGAGTACTAAACAATATAAAAAATAATATATGGCCTTAAAGAATATCTATATAGAAAGATAAAGGACAATTTAAAGCATTATCCAGCTAAAATCATACAGGTGATGCTTTAAACTGTCCCAACACTCGACACTCTAAAAGTGAGAAAAAAAAAAAAAAGAAAAAAAGACCACAAAGCAGCACAAGGCTACAAAAGCTGCAAAGTAGCTTCCTTAGTTTGTATTTTAATTAATACATGGTATTTAACAGAACTCTGAGATGGGTCTGAGGTCTGGAAAACCAAGAAATCCTTTGAGAGACTCGTGAGCAGGACTGTTAAAAAGGTTAATCAAAACTCGAGTTTGACTGCAAAAGGCAATTTAGCAGTGCAGCCATTATGGGGGAGGAGGATCAGCATCAGAAGATCGCAAACAAACATAAGCCCGATAATATAAAGGCTGACTCACAAAATACTGTGAACTAGTCCATTTAAAACAAAGTATTTTGGCTGCAATGAGCAACAATATGCAAAAAGAATAAAAGAAAAAGAGGCTGCAGCATGAAATAGCACCTCTCTGACTTTTAGGCTTTGTGGTGCATTAATAATGCATAGTGTTTGTGTTGCAGGCAGGGCCATGAGAAACATTTCACTGGTAGAAGAATAGATTGAATTAAACCGCAAATTCTAACATCAGACCACCTGTAAACAAAAAAAAAAAAAAAAAAAACACAAAACCTAAAGAAGGTGGACAACAGCATGAAGATCAAAAACAAACCTGAAATGCACACTGAACAAAATCGAGAGGAGCAAGCTGGAAGTTGTCATGGTTTAGTCCCTCAATCTAATAATCTACAGACCATAAAACAGTGGTGCATTAAAGAAACTCAGAACCTGCTGCAAGTAAGAATGAGAAAAAAAAAACCCTAAGGCTCCTACCCGTTACTCCAGAGGTGTTTCTACAAAACATTTGCATGGTGCTCTTATTTTATTCGAACGGTACAAAATAAAAACACATACTTAAGAAAACCCGTTTCCTTAAACTGTGCAACCAAAACAATTGAAGTCCCACCTGTCCGCTTGCAGCTCCTCACCAACAGGATGGCCCTTTCGTCTGCGCACCCGGGGAACAACGCTCTGCCTGGAGAACTGGCGCTGGTGGGAGGTCGGTTCATGACCGGAACCGATGTCCTCAATGTCATCAATGAGGGAATCACAAGCAGACGGCATGGCTGATCTGTTCTTGTGTTGGAAAAGTCTCACATTCATCCACATGTAATGCGGCCTCAGCTTTTCAGCTACCCTCTCTTTCACTTTTGAAGCAGTTTCACGTAACATCAACCCCAAATCCTGTTCAAATACTAAAACACTAAAACCCTGCTGCTGTTCTCAACACTGAGGGGTGAGGCAGTCAGCAGCACTAACACAGCCAGGGTTATAATGGCAGATTAACCAGCTTTTAACATGTTATTTCACAGTCATTCTAAAAACATAAGTATATATGTCAACACTTGAAAGGGAACTTTAGAGAAGATGTTAATGGTGTAAGTTATCTGGAGTGCTGTTTGGGCTTGAACAGTCACATGCATCTTAAATATCAAAGTGAACCGAAAGCAGGAGCTTTACACATTTAAAGAATGGTACAAAATGTTGGGTTGTCCTCTAAAGGTAGAGAAAATCCATTTTTCCTCTTTATAGAAAATGATCCAGCAGTTTACTGCTTACCCCTTTAGCAACCATTAGCATGCTGGACCCGCGTGTCAGTTCAAAACAAACCGTAAAACCTGCCAAAGTGCGACTAAACTTACCTTAAAATCCTCCAACTTGGGCGGAAATACACCTGAGTTAAACCAGAGAGGCGGTCAAATAGCAATGTTTCTCAGCTGTGCCCGTTTTGTTTGTTTTTTAAAGCTTGTTTTTATTTTCCAGACATAGTGAATCACAAACCAAGAGGCAGCGCATCGACGGCAAGAGCGAGAGGACAAAACGCGTTTTTCACACGCAGCGTCCTGATTGGCTGCTCTCGGTGAACGACGGGAACTGTGCTGGCTAAATTTGTTTGTGAGATACGTTTTTGGCAAATATGAAGTGTATATATATACACACACACTGTTTTTCCAACTTTATTTATACTGCTAATTAACTCATGTAGTAAACCCTACATTTCTATTGAGTCAGAGTTCTGTTTCCAGTTCAGTTAAGTGAAAGTGACTATTCTTGCCATTGTGAGACATTTTTACCCATATATTTATATATATATATATATATATATATATATATATATATATATATATATATATACACACACACACACACACACACACACACACACCAGTTATTGAAAGCACCCAGGGAGCAGTGACAGGGACAGTGCTTTGCTCAAGGGGACCTACTGGCGTGGGACTCAAAGCCGTGACCTTTTGATCCTGGGGCCAACTCCCCAACCACTAAGCCATCGCTGTCCCAAGAAAAATACAAAATAGCACATTATCTAACAAAGGTTCAGGATAAATAAAATTCACAGCATTAAAAACTTGACCGTGTAAAGTTCAATAAAACCCTTAATACAAATATACCTTTCTATTTTAATATATTGTAAATGAAACCTCTAACTGTCAGATGACTAGTGACAATGTCTTCACTGCCCATTGAGATTCTGGGTCTGTAGGTGAACCATCGATACATAAATGTGACATATTAGAATTATTTTTAAAAAAACACTTTACTATAATTTTTTTATATAATTTACATCTAGGCAGCTATGTCCTAGAGCTTCTGAATTGGCCCCAAGATCAGAAGGTCATGGGTTCGAATCCCAGACCAGTAGGGACCCATGAGCAAGGTGCCATCACCATCACCGCTCCCCGGACGCTTTAAATAGCTGCCCCCTGCTGCACAGCATGGGTTATATGCAGAGGTTAAATTTCATTGTGTTTCACAATGACAACTTGTCACTTTCACCTTTCACATATTATTAGCTTCATAAATATATTTGGAGTCTATCTGTATTTCCATATTTTTTTCAGATGCCTCGGTTACCGTTACAAAGAAACTGAAAATGCCAGGTGGCACATTTTTTGCAAATAAAGAAAAAAATCTCATTAAATTTCAAGCAACTGTAACTCCCAAACTATATCAGCTAGACCTCAGTTTTTTACTGGATTTTTTCGTTATTGTGACAAACAAAATGCCACAGAATGGTTTGAAACTGAAGGTCAGGAAAAGCCACTGGCTCACACTGGAAGCTGCCCAAGGTTCTGAACTCTGTTTCTCCTGTTTTCATTTTTTTCCATCCAGATGTTCAGTTCACTGAAGAGCAAACAGGGTTTTCCTCCAGAGACACACTCTTCTGCTGGCCTGCTTTCCTCTCTACACACTGTTTTCACCTTATTCTCTTCAATCAGGTGAGTGGGTTTATACCTTCCAGGCCAAAAACGTGCAGTTTTTTTTCTCCAAACATGGAGAAAAACGGGACACATTTAAATGCTTTTATCCATGTCTTTAAATGTCATGAATAACTTCCCATTCTCCATTCAACTTCCCACAGCAAAAATACTGTGCTTGTTATGAAATTTTAATTAGAAAAATTTAATTATGACTATTCTTGTCATTGCGAGAACACACAGTGAACTACAACAAAATTGGACCTCTGCATTTAACCCATGCACACACCGTGCAGCAGGGGGCAGCTATGACAGCGCCCGGGGAGCAGTGATAGGGACAGTACCTTGCTCAAGGGTACCTCAGGGCAACCTACTGGTAAGGGGTTTGAACCCACAATATTCCAAGCCTGTGGCCGACTCCCTCACCACTAGGCCACCGCTGCTAGAACACAAACATCATTTTTGTGTTATTTTGGGGTCTGACCCAACAGAACGGTTTTTCCTCCATATGGGGGGGGGGGGGGGGGTTAAAACTACATGACCATTGGTTTAAAAAGTGAAAAGGACTAGGAAAAAAAAACGTTCCTAATGAATATATTCACAGAACAGAGAGAATACAGAGCAAAGTGTTCACTTAGAACTTCACATTTCATATTTCTCAGAACGAGAAGTCCTTTGAAGATTTTAAACAGAGAGAAATGAGACAAGACCACCTTTTTTGATATGGACCAACTGCAGGGATTACACTCCATCCTCCTAGACTCATCTTTTCACACTTCCATCTATCTGCTTTGTTCTCAGTGCCCACCTAGCAAATGGCTGATGTGTTTACAGCTCTTTTTGTACTCAAGGAAGTCCAAACTTCCACTGCCAAAAATATGTTTGTAATAACGAGCAAATAAGTTGGAACTCAAATGACAAAATGAATACAACACTGAGTGAGCTTACTGGGACAATATGGTGCTGCTTTTAATCTTTTAATACATGTTAATTGAATTACATTCAGCTGTGTCTTAAGTATGAGTATTCAAATCCTAATTTGTAATGAAGAACTCAAAAGCCCATTCGACAAACACATTTATTTAGATTAAGGTGGATTTATTGGACGTTTATTGCCCTGAATAATTCCATTAAGCCTTTAGATAAACATGTCCAAATGAACCCGATTCCTCTCACTTGTGTTTCGTCTTTTGAGCCAAAGCCTCGAGATTGGCTGGCCCACCCCATACAGTCCCAAATACATCTTTCTCCATTCTCAGGGCATCATCCAAAGAAAGTTCTCTTCCAGACACCACCACTTTCTTCACTGCCCTGATTACAGGAGCAGATCCCTTAGTGAACTGGCTCAGCCACTGCTCTGCCTCCACCAGGGAATTTCCCTCACCACATGAAGAACTCAGCATTTCATCGACTAGACCGACCTGCCTGGCTAAGTGTGGGTCAACTTTCTTTGCACCAGCAAGCAATTTTAGGGCATTCTGGCTGCCAACTATTCGGACAAGCCTTGCAGCACCACCCCATCCAGGCACCAAGCCCATGTGTTTGTGGACAAACTGGATCACAGCATCAGATGTCATCAACCTGCCAGAAGAAATAGGGTTTATATTTTCAGAAGAGAACATTAACTGCATTAGATGTCAAACACCACTGCAGCATAGACTAAATGTCCAAAATCTTTAAAATGTAAAGTTTTAACAAGGACTTGTGCCTTGAAGCTGCAGTCTCTACTCTTTAGGAAAGGCTTTACACTAGATCCTGGGGAACCACTGTTTGGAAATTATTGTATTCAGCTACAACAGCATCAGTGAGGACAGGTACTGGTGTTGGAGGATAAGGTCTAGATCACAAACCCCACACCAAGCCATCCCAAATTTATTAGTTAGAGCTCTATAAATCCAGACTGTTCCATTTCTGTATTTTATAAACAAGTCCTGGGGTTTTTGACACTCTGGGCGTTGGGTAAAGTGACTTTACACTCATGTGTAATCCCGCACTACCACCACTGGGTCCCTGAGCAAGACCCTTAACCCTGAGTTGCTCCAGGGGGACTGTCCCTGAAATTAGGAAATGGAAGTCGCTCTGGATAAGAGTGTCTGCTAAATGCTGTAAATGTAAATGTGCAATGCTTTTATGAGAAGACAGGCTGGACACTTCAGGGTGCAGCGTTTTAAAAAATTTACCTGAAATCACAGGCAGTAGTGAGTTCTGCACCTCCACCCAACGCCTTTCCTTCAACCAGGGCCACAGAGATCAGGGGCAACCTAAACTAAGAGTAAGGTAAGGTATTATATTTAACAACTTTCAGCACTGTATCTGTGCAAGTCTGAAGACAGTCTGTGACTTAACATAGACCAACCTAAGCAGTCTTGTTAGAGTCTTCTGCATGAACATACACATTTTCATGCTATCCTGGAAAAAAAGAAAAGAAATAAATTACTTTGTAAACATTAAAAGACAGCCAATATGCAGCTTTGCAGACATCCAGGCCAAAAACAGACAAGGAGGGCATAAGAAATACACAGACACAAGAAATTATCTTGAAGCTTTATGGACAAATGTATTTGTATGTAACTGCATTTATTTAATTATGTTAGAGTTTGTTCAAAACTACCTGTGGGTTTGATATTGCTCTGACTGCGTTTAGATCCGATCCCGAGCAGAAGGTTCCAGCAGCTCCTTGCACGATGAGACCTTTTCCTTCGGTCCAAATCTCCAGTTCACTCACCCGCTCTTCCAGGTCCAGCATCATGCTGCCTGAAAAAGAGACGGTCAACGCTGAATGATTCAAGTCAGTATGGAAGTGAAGCGCAAATGTGATGTCGCATTTTGTACCTGAGAAGGCATTCTTTCGTGCAGGATTGTTAATGGTCATGACTGCGATGCCTGACGCTTGTTTCTGAAGATCTATGGAACCTCCTGGAAAGAGCTGGAGCTTCTGTTGAATCTCATCCTCCTGGGGGCCCGTGGTCTTGCTGCAAAACATCCTGTATTGCTTGAAAAACCTTCCCAGAGCATTCGGTGAGTTTTGGAGTAAAGGACGTCCAGCAGCACGTAAAGCCATTCTCCTGTCTCCACTGAAGCATCAGATGAGAAATTGTGTGGCTTATAGCACAGAGTCGAAGGACATGACCTTCTGTTTTCTGGAACAAAATGCATCCATAGTCACACAACAATAACAACAAACAAACACAATGATGAGACAGACATGAGTAAAATATACTAGACATAAAAAGAAATCTATGCAATATTAGTTATGCAATATGATTGATTTAAGTGCAGTTCATTCCTGTGCTCTTTCTTTTTCATCCACATTTTTATAAGCCTGAACAGTGTTCCAGGTTAAAATTCACAAGCTCCACTTCACTGGATTTAATTTCCCTACTTCAGACCTAAGACAGTGGCAAATATAAACCGTTAATATGAATAGTATTATAGTCCCGTATTAGTATAGTATTATAATCTCTCCGCATTTGGAAATTGCATTCTTCCAGAGTGAAATCTAATATAAAACGAGTGGAGTGACCTGTTTTTTGGTGTTTTGTCCTCATGTGCTGCTCCAGTGATATAAACTGTGTGCACACAAAAACACACAGAATTTACTAAGAGGTCTGGATATTTTTGGACATAGAAGTAGTGTGTTGTGTCCAGTATCCTGAGAAACCTTTCTGCCACTTTAACGTCAAGTGCAGAGTGTCTTTTGCTTTTAACAAGATGGACAGTACTGTGCAAAGATCTTGAGGCAACACTAATTTGGTCGTATTTTGGTAGGGTATCACCTTGTTGAACCTGGGGAGCAGTATGGGAACGGTACCTTGCTCAAGGGTACCTCATGCCCAGTACCTTCTGTTCTGGGATTTGTACCCACAACCTTCTGATCCTGGGGCCTAGTCCCTAAACACTAAGCCACCGCTGCCTCTGCAGAGAAAGTGGTTCCAACCACTCAGTGATGAGCATCAGCAGTAAACGAATCACCTGATCATCTGGAATCATCTGCACCCGTTTCTTCACTGCTTCATGTCTTAAGTTAGACTTTGTTCTGCTTGAAGGTTCAGATGTAGATCACTGTGTGGATTAACCAACACAAAACTATCAAACTGCTCAGGTACAGAGACTGGACTGAAAATGAGAGACAAAAACACTGTCCTTCAGGAAGATCTGGAGAACTGCTCAGGTACAGAGACTGGACTGAAAATGAGGGACAACAACACTGTCCTTCAGGAAGATCTGGAGACCTGCTCAGGTACAGAGACTGGACTGAACATGAGAGACAACAACACTGTCCTTCAGGAAGATCTGGAGAACTGCTCAGGTACAGAGACTGGACTGAACATGAGGGACAACAACACTGTCCTTCAGGAAGATCTGGAGAACTTCTCCTCTCCTCTGTTAAAAACACAAGAAAGTCTGACTCTATCGGAGCAAAATATGAAATAATTGTGGAGGCTCGAGACTTTTGGAAGGTACTGTGTTTCCACAGGGGATTAAAAAGGTAGCATTAACTCAAACAGCAGGTAAATAAAGAGTTTAAAGAGAAATGCAGGCTGTGTATAAACAGAACCTCTCCTGTGAAGGTCGAACACTGTGAGGTTTACTGAAAACTACAGATTACTCCATTTTCCATGTCTCCAGATCTGAGAAACCCACCTTACACACGATGTGGAAGAATAATCTCTGAAACTAGCGCAGAAAATACAATTTTCCGGCTGTTTTTGGTCCGTTTATCAAATTAGCGAAACTGCCGAAGAGCAGCGTCCCAAACCGCCTACTGTCACACTCAATAGTGTGTAAACAAAAAAACTGGTACACGACCCTGAGAAGTCACTTCCGTATTCTAGTGCGTAAGGTGCGTAAGTGTGTTTTGGGACACAGCCACGCTAGTTAATGTGCACTGCCGCCACCTAGCGGACAGGAGGACGTATAAAGAAGAGCAACAACTGTTTTCATCCCTTTTTCTTCCCTAATCGTTATTTGCAGAAAAAAGAAACACTAAAAGAAGAAAGGAAAGGTTATATAATTGTCTTTTTTTTGTCTGTTTAGGTTCTGAAAATAAGCTACCTTCATGAATAAATTGATGATTTTGTTTTGGTGTCCTGTTGTCTGTTGTGTATTAAATCACATCATTTAAAACTTTAATGTGTCTCGGTTTTATAACAGAGAACTTATTTTTAAATATGTTTACTAATGAAAATGAAGGATATAATAAAGCAAGGTTTCCACCAGAGGGTATCAGACTCCACGTGCACACTGATCTGAGGATTCAGAGACAAGAGGGACGTTTCTTTGTTTCCTTGTTTGTGTTCTGATCATGGGCTGTATGATGGTCTTTCTAATGTTCACCAGACAACAGACAAACTGAAAAACAAAATACACACAGACCAGAATACAGAACAGCCTTGGCATTTACTTCCTAAGGTAGAAACTGTAGTTTTTTGTTTTTAGGTTTAATAAAAGTATGCTACTACTAATAATGATAATATTAATAGTACTAATAACAATAATAATGATAATGATGAAAATTATACTAGTAATCATAGGAAGAACCAGAAGAAGGAAAAAATTAATTATTGATAGTAGTACTTACAGTAGTGGTGGGGGAAGTAGTAGCTGTGGTTATACTGTGATTACAATAGGGGTGGCGGTGGTCTAGTGGTAGGGATCAAGAGGTCCCAGGTTTGAATCTCCCCTCTGGCACTACCACCACTGGGTCCCTGAGCAAGACCCTTAACCCTGAGTTGCTCCAGGGAGGACTGTCCCTGTAATTAGGAACTGGAAGTCGCTCTGGATATCAGTGTCTGCTAAATGCCGTAAATGTAAATTCCAAAATTGTTATTAAGAAGAGGAAAACAAAGAAGAATATTGATTTATAATTAGTATGTTATTGTTGATTCTGTTATATCAACTGAATTATTGGACACACACTGACAGAGAGCAGTGAAAAAAACCTCTTTCAGGTTGTGTGAGTGACAGCATGACAGATGCCCCAGCCTGAGGTTGACATCAACATGGCCTTTGGCTTCCTGGTGAGGACGGGCTGTGGGGGAAGGGAATGAAGCTTTGAGGAGTGATGGCAGTGGCTGTGGAGGGGACAGAGGGGAAGAATATGTGGGAAGACTTTTGTCCTAAGCCTTCAGCTTAAGCTGACAGCATGCCACAACTGTGAAGAGAGGTTTTGGGTGAGTTCCAGGTTGTACTTAGTTGAAAGAGTTGAAGTCTGTTGAACGTAATCTGTCAGGTATCTTTAATCAATTAAGGGCCCTTAAACAAGATGAGGCTTCGTGAGCCCCAAATGATGGATCTTATTATCCGCTTTGTGCACTAAACCAGCCACTATCAGGATGTCCTAAAGGCCATGTTCAAATCTCTGTTCCTAACAGAAACATCAACCGGAGAAGAGGAAATAGTGCGTGTCTCCAAATCAGGGAAGGGACATAGTATTTATATCACCATTGGGATAGGATTTCTGGCACCAAAACATTGTTGCACTCGCTATTTTGGTCAACGGGTACCACGTTACAGCGGTAAGGTGTCTCGGTGCCTGCGTTTAGCAGACCTCTTTCACTCCTGATGGTTAAAATATCCTCAGACAGACTGAAAGGCTACTAAAGCTGGTAACCTGCCAAATTTATGTTCTAGATGCAGAACACCGAAGCCCATTTGAGATGAGTGACGCCAGACTACTATCACAACACTGAAGAAAGAGGATGCTGTACATCTACTTATCTCAATCTGTATGTCCAATGAGAGCCTGCATGCTTCTGAATGGACTCTATAAATACCATTTCAAACAGTCAAGGAAGAGAAAGTAGGGGTGTTGTACTCATTTTATTTCGGTTGACCTGGTAAAAGAGCCATTTGAGATTATTACTAGGAAATAGAGGTTGTAAAAGCTCTAATGATATGTCTCAGTTTAGTTTAAGCAGTTAGTGTATAATGCTTGTTGCAATATGTTGACTTTTTGAGTGTCTCACAAACAATTTCAGTTGTCAACACTACAGCCTTTTGCTATGATCACGAAGAGAGAAAAGGAAGAAAAAAAACAGTTTAAAGGTACTAAACAGGTACTAAATCTGATCATTGGTTTCTGAACACAGCCTTTGGTATGAATCATGAAAAAAAGGAGCTGCTCTTTATGATTCATGACAGATCTCGACATAGATATGGGTGACTTGCAGATTATACAAAACTTGTGATTAACTTGACTTACTATGACTTGATACATGAGCTGAAGTAACAGTCATTGTTGGTATGTACAAAGGTAATCAGGAAGAGATGAGGCAACGTTCAGCTTCAAGAGGCATTGCTTTCAGCCTCTGGTGTTTTCTATGCTCTCACATGATGACTGTCTCAGTGTGAAAGGCAGAGTAGGTGAACGTTTGCCGAGAGGTGGAGACTGCGGGTTGTGCTGTTGGTGAGGGTGAGGGAGAGGATGTAGATGAGGTGGAGGAAGAGCGGTTAGCCCAGCGCGAGGGCAGACGTCGTTTTGCAGGACAAGCTGGCCGCGAGAAACTCTTCTGGATGTTTACTGTGGACTCTTTGCTTTGCTGTAGAGACAAACATTTTTCAATAATCTTATTTCTTATATGAAGGATTTATGTTTAAAGAGGTCATTACTCTCTGTCTTCTGTCATTTGTCAATAATCCAAGCCTTCTTGCCTTTCCAAGGAACATAGCTTTGTTTGCTGTGAATGCCTTCCATTCTGAACAAAGGTCAGATAAGAAACTTAATCTTGTCTTGCTGTTTGATTCCCTTCTGAGCGAATGATTTGCCACTATTGTGTAAAGTAATCTACAAAAAGAAACCTGGGACAAATGCTGTTTCTCTGCTAGCCATGTGTAGAAATTTCCACAATTACGGCACAAGCTCTGCCTTCTGTATGAAAGCAGTTTCCATTGTGGCTGAAGATGAAAGGTCTGGATTTAAGACCTGGCAATGTTGTAAAAATCCTGCACTACTGATTTTTTTCACTTTCAGTGACTTGCTTAAATGCTTAACTTCTGTAATAAGAAGGTGCATTCTTTTACTGCACATACCAGAACTGAATAGGTTTTTATAGTGAGAGTTCCTGTTAGCGCTTGGCATTTTGCAATCTGGAAATATTTCTGATGGAATTCAGCATCAGGAATTTTAATTGTGCTCCTTTAAAGGTTTTGTGGAGTTAGGGTATTTTCCCTGATAAATTCTAAATATTTCCAGATGCTTGTAAAAGAACTCTGCCTGAAGTGAGAAAAAAAAAAATATATATATATATATATATAAGCATTGTCTTTTACTTAGCATTTCTAGATAATAGATAGTAATAGTAGTTTTGGGTGCTCTGATATTTGTGTCTATGCAGAACATATTCAGGGCAGACATCTACACCTGCACCTCAAATACTAAACCTCCCTCATTTGAGCTATCCAGTGTGTAGTGGGATGTTCCTGTTTCACAGAGTGATGTCACTGTATGAGATTTTGATGATGGAAATAAGCATGATTTTCTAAGCACTGGGGTACTGACCTTCACTGTTACATGTGCCTCTTTGTGGGTTACTGCCTGGTGGTGAGGTGTGTGTGTGAGTCTTTGACTGGATCTAGACTGATGCTGGATTTCCAGCATATCCAAGAGCTCAATGAGGTCCTCCTCCCTCCCCGGACTGGATTGCAAGGGTGTGTCTTGCTGGGTTCGGCCCATATTTTCATAACTCTTTAAAATCCTCTCCACTGCTCCATAGTTGGACCGGGATTCTACTGGTCGAGGGTACGCAGCCAGAGTCGTAGGTTTCCAAGGATTTTCATCTAAAACTCTTAACCTAGTGTTAGACATGTCCTGCTTTGTACGTTCAGGGGGCTTAGATTTAGTTTCAGCAGTTTTCTGATCTGAACCCAACGACTTTACTTTACCAGACTTATCTGTCTGATGTTTCAACTGTCGTGGGCTGACATTTACATCAGTTTGATCCATTCTCATACTTGCATCTAACTGGGTAGATGTCCTAGGCCCCAGGGACAAAGGCATTTGTTCTCTGTGATCCGCATTCGCTGGCAGGCATACAAAGTTTGAATCCTTAAGGCTGTCTGCTGGACACTCTGATAATTCTGTGGTTACCTTCTTCAGTTTGACAGCCTGCTGCAAAGATGGAAGTTCAGAAACAGAGTCCCGCAGCTGGCGCTTTAACTGTGGTGATGTCTGAGCAATTTCAATATGTTTGCCCTTTGAATGCTGCACCTTAGGATCAGACAGCTTATCTGATGCACTGTAGTCAAAATGCAGAGATGGGATGGCAGTGGTACTGTCAAACATACAGTGCACATCTGTGGAACGGAAACTGTCCTCTTTGCAATGAAGACCCATGCCTGCCTGAAAGAGCATTCGATTGAACTCAGCCGTTTTCCGTTCTAACATCTCGTTTCTCCCAGACACTTTGGTATTGATGCAAGGCAAGGTTATGTCCTGAGACTGCGTAGAGTCTATAGCTGTGTCCTTGCTTGATGAGCCCAAGTCATGATGCTCCCCCCTCAGGTTTTGTTTATTCTCTGCATCCATTTGGTTTTGACTGCACTCAGCCCCTGCAGCCGCAATATTAACATCTGAGAGGCATTTCTGAACAGGCACATATGTGGATGACTTGCTGCTGCCAAACCTGCTTCCATCACAGGACCATCGGCTCTGGCAGCAGCTGATATTGCACTTGGAATCAAGAGGCACTGAGCAGGACACAATCCCAGAGTCTGTCAGAATCTTTCCCTCATTCTCTTGTAGCATTGCCTCGAACTTCCTGACTATGAGGGGGCTGTTGCACTTTCTGTGAATGCAAGAGCTTTGACATGTTCTGTCTATGAGTGGTTCAGGGGCACTGGGCTCTATTTCTTTAGCAGGGGAACTGTTCAAGTACCAAGATGTGCTCCGGACAGGAATGGGAGGGGCTTCTCTTCTCTTCATAGGCAGCTTAACGTCACTTGCAGTCCTGCTGGACTCTTTGATATCCTTGCAGTTGATCCATTTCTGTGCGTCGAGGGCTTGAAGATTTTTGCACCACTCGTTCAAGCTGAAATCTGCTTTAACAGCTTCCAGCTCATCTTTTTTAGCCATCTCGACCTCTTCTGGAAAGAACATTGACTCGGTGCAGCTTCTGGGGTAGAAAGCCAAAGATAAAAGACCATTAGCCCATGACGCAGGTAGTGCTTTCGCCATGTGGGAAAACAGCTAGTCATGATAAGAAATTACCTCTTGACATCAGATCTCTTTCTGATCTCATCCTGGTAGCTGCACAGTTCCTCACTTACCCTAGCTATTTCTTTAAGAGCCTAGAACACAATTAGATAAGTCGGCAGATCAGATAGGTGGTAAAACAGCAAATCACAAGTCTGCCAACTTGTGCAAACCTAGAGAAACCTGGTTTGCAGATATAAAAATAAAGACTGAATGGTCAGCTTAAGAAAATGAAATGCACTTAATGTGAACCAATATTGTAAGTCAAAACTCACAGCATTGAGAGCCATTGTGTTCTTCTTTTTATCGCTTGCACAGTCAACATCCAAGCTCTGCTTGTTCCCAAGTCCTTTACCCAAACACCCATAGAGAAGATCCTCCAGCTCACTATGCTCATATTTCCCAGAGCTGCCCTGCTTTAACGACTCCCTCTGAATACTGCAGTGCTGTTCAGTTGGTTTGCTGTAGTGATGACTGGAGCCACTGCTGCTAAGGCTGCCTTGGGTGAGAGGTTCAGAGCAGCTGCTGCCATGGGTCTCTGAAGGGTCAGTTAAAGAGCTGGACACAGTGCTCGGAGAACGTGTCCTGAGCCTTACGGCACTCTTTCGTGCATCTGTGTTTGGTCCAACAGCACCTCTATCTCGATGGGCCTTCACTTCACTATAAAGCTAAAACAGAAAGCAGACACAGTAATTCAAATATGAGGCTTAGGCCTCATGATGATCACCTGTAACAATGGTGCATGTCTCCTAGTGCAGGTGCTAGAAAATCTATGGGAAATGGGAATTCTTATTTCACTTCATTTGCTCTTTTGTTGCCATTGAATTTATGTGTGGGAGGCCTCCCACAAACGGCTCACATGTTTTTTCAAGGTATATTGTTCCACTGGTTTAGGTCCCAATCGGGTTCTTTTTTATGTCATTAAAAAGCTAATCTCTTTTCCAAAGAGTGTCAGATTTAAATCCGTTCTGTCAGACCTCCCCTGGGGTTTAGTAATTCCATCTCCCCCTTTCACCACCCACTAAAAGCCAAAGAAAGCAGCAGAGTATGTCTTAAATCAGACAAACCGGGGCTATTTCTTCTGTAAGAAAAAACATTATATTTATTACCTATTTTTAACTTATTCTCAAAAGCACAAAGCACAAAGCACTCCTGCTCCAGCTGTTACTAAATTCAGTTGTAAATGAACATCTAACGTCATTGTTCTAGGCATAAAAAACTAAAGTTTTTTATGTTTGTTTGTTTAGATGACTTGTAGGGTGTGGCAGACTGTATCCTGGGCTTGGCGTCCAGCTGCAAACTCACCTCCTCAATTTTGCACTGCATGTCCCTGAGCTGACTCTCCCACTCCTTCCTCTCCAAGTCAAATCGTTCCAGCAGCTCAGATTTCTCCCTCATCCAGCTCTTTTCACTGTGCTCCAGCCGGCAGCGAAGGTCCATTGCTGCAGAATGGGTATCTGCCAGCAGCCTCCTCTGCTCCTCTCGCTCCCTCTTCAGCGTATCTCCAGTGTCTGTGTTTTTCACCGTCCCCACCACTGAGCTATGTTCTTTGGCCTCCAACTGCAGAAGGGCAAAGGTCAAGTATTTAATACATGCCAAAGGGAAACAAGGGTGTGTGAAATATATTTTTGTTGCAAAAGCTAAAACACTTTTTGCAGAAAAGTGGAAGTAAAGAGGTTAGGGGACAGGAAAATTCTGGACAGCTGGCCCTCTCTGAGGATACAAGGGACTATCTCTTGTCACACACATCCTATATGATATTTACCCAAAGCCTTTTCACATATACTGATGAGTGTGTACTGAAAGATTCCTAATGCCATAGAGATCCCACAATGCTAATGAACCTCCATGACCTCCTAGAGATGCCTTAAACTGTACTCAGTACTGAGCATGTGCAGAACTGAAAGAGAAGATCCTAACTTTAAAGACAAATGTAGTCCTGCAATGATCCCCATATCTGATGCAGTTTAAATATCTAAAAACCTTATTAATCCAGAGGAAAATTGCTTTGACTAGTCAATTAATTAATCCACTAGCATTAAAATGAGCAATTAATTGACTGAGGACAGGGCCTGAAATACAGCAGCAGTAAAAAACTACAGCGAACAGGCAAGAGAAGAACAGAAACAATTCAAGCATTCATGCTCTTTTCATATTCTATTTTTAAATACTGCACATAATGCAGCCAGGTCTACTGATAAACCTCATAAACTGTATTATCATTAGCTGACAAAATGATTACTTAATGATGTTTCTGATACAATAGCAATCATCCCATAAGTCAAAAGTATATGTGCGGATCTAATGTTTATTTGCTACATATCAACGGCTTCAAATCAAATGTAGGAATACATAGAAAAGCACAGCATTATGTTAGTGACCTGTGTGTCTCTTTATGGAGAGTTTGGGACTAACTGAAACATAACAAAACAAAAATCATCATCTGTGAATATCTGTTCACACCTGCCACGTAAGGAACCACAAGAACAAATACTCATTCTCCTATTTAATGCTAAAAAAAAGAGGAGTCTACATGGTACAACCATAAGTGCCATAATGGCAGGGCTACGCCTTAGTAATCGCATCTGAGCAGCCACATGAGCTCACATTCACTTGCATATTAAGCCTATTTGTTTTAATTATGAGGCTATTGAGTTCATTCAAAATCAAATAATTACAGGATGATTTATGGGCATAGCTATGGTGGTAACATAAATCATGATGTTGTGTCTGCAGCAGTGGCAGGTGTTTAAACAGCCTGGTTCATTGACTTAGTTTACATATCCCATTGAGCTGCTCTTAAAATGGAAGTCTGCATTCCTGACACGAATCCTGTGTAGCTCTCTGAAACACTGAGACCAGTTCCATTACCTATAACTACTATAAGTGACATGGTCCTCAGATCTTGAAAAGCAGCTGATGGCTCCACTGGCAGACTTGATTTTGAGATTTTCTTTAAAACGCATTAAAAACTAGAAAATAGAACATTTAATGAAGCATTTACGATTAGATTCTTATGAATGTAACTGGCCTTGCAAATGTAATGTTTAGTTGAAAAGTATGATTAAAGTATTATTTCACTGTAGAGCTGCATGCAGCCCACTGATTCGCTCAGTACCCTCCTTGCCCTGGTCTCTCTCACAAACCCAACTATCTATTTTCTTAACACAACACTGTCAACCAGTCAGCCCAAATTGTTAAGCCTAGTTAAGGAAAGCTATGTCATACACACCTTTCTGTTTGTTTATCACAGAACTCAACTTTATTAAACATTATTATAGCATTTATTAAAGGCAAGCAACTCCAAATCTTTCAGTCAGTCAGTCGGTCAGTCATTTTCTGCCACTTGTCCCAAGCGGGGTCGCAGGGGGGTGCTGGAGTTCATCCCAGCTCACACAGGGCGAAGAACGGGGGACACACCCTGGACAGGTCGCCAGCCCATCACAGGGACCAAACCTTTCATTGCTGTTCTTATCCATTTGACATTCCAGTTTCTTTAATATGTGCGTCTAAAATGTTGAAGATGCTCCAAATGTCATGATCTCTTAATATGTTTTTTACTATTATTGTCAGATAAGCATGTTGAACAATCCACCATCTGCCCCAAAGCACAAACACTGTCAGGAATAGGACAGCTCTTCATATCACCAAAACCAGATTCAAATACAGCCTGTATAAACAATGAACCACTGAGCCACAAAAAAGGTCAGGACATACTCATTATATGCATGCATACTGCAGGCGGATTGGCACACACATACCAAGGGCACATTGCACTGTTTATTTTGTACCATGTGATCAGACTTGAGGGAAACAGCCTGCAGCTTTAAAGCTCAGTTCAAAATATGATCATTGCTGTGGCCCTTTGACTGAGGCTCTGTCTCTGGGTAGGAGTGTCACAGAGGCAGTCCTCTATAAATAGACAGCAAGACCAATGCTTTAGCATCTCACATTCCTAAGGGTGGGGCTACAGGGACACATAGAGCACACCGATCCGGCTCTTAAAATCAAAAATATGCAGGGAAATATGCTGGCGCATACTCGCCCATGAATGCCTCGTGGTAAACCCGGGATGTCCTCTGGGGCTTCAGTATGAGCTGTGGTAGGATGTGAATGGTTGGGAAAACAGCTTTTACAGTTTCACTTGACTCCTCCCTAGATTCTATTCCCCATGCCAATCAATATTTTGCAACTAAACATAGATCTTTTCCACAGAGAGAAACAAGTGTAGCAATGGTTTGTGAGTGAACTGACAGGCTAAAAAACAGAACGAATTGACTGTTTTGAAACAAAATCATTGCAGTATATTTGTCTAAATTCAGATACATTGATAAATAGTCCACAAATGATTAGGCTAAGCTTTAGTAGGACCATGGCCACAGTGATGTAGAGCTATCTCAGGTCATGGTCTAAGAACAGTGTGAACTACCCAGACAAATCTGTAGTTAATATCCCAGCCCTTCCTGACTGAGGTGCTGCACCCCTACAGCATTCCAGAGCAATACTCCTCTCCATCTCCTCAGCCTTGCGGTCTGCGCTGTGAAACTGTATTAGGAGAGTTCTTCTAGTGACTCATTCTGGGCATAAACTACCGGAGGGGCTTAAAACTGCACTCGTTGAGGATGATAAACACACTAGGCAGTCTGGACTGTGTCTTTATAAGGGTGTCACCCTCAGGAGTTGTGCAAGAGTAGGACCAATCAATAAGCTGTAGAGTTTTAAACAGATACAGGGAAATGCAGACAGAGTGAAAGACTGAAATAGCACAAAGCATTTCTGAAGTCATTTTTGGTACAAGCTAAAAATGGAATTGCTTTTCATGTGTGGCAGCACAATAGGGTTTGCTTGGGATAATCATGCCCCATAAGCATGTATAGTATATATGTTGCATTTAGCAAAGTGAAGCTTTCACAATAGACCTAACCATGATGCAGTAAGGAGAGCCAGAAAACCTGAAAGCAGAGGTTAAACAGGAGCTGTGCAGGAGTTTTACGCCATGAAAGGTCATTACTGGTGTGCTTTATGAATTCGGTAACTTATAAAGCCGTGGGCAGATAACTGCAGTTACCATTGATAACCAGTACTACGCATGTCACCAATATCAATACATCGTATAAAGTATTTCCAGATGGTGCTCTTGCAATACATAAACTGTTGAGTGGGTTCCCATCTAATCCAAATGTTATACTTTTTTTCCATACTATATGAGTGAGTTCAGGTCATATGAGCCACACCAGTCAGTCACAGACCCTTTCTTTCCGTTTCTCCACAACACATTACTTTAGTAACTCAGTTATCCCATTTACAGCAGAACTTCAGGCTCGTTTATAAAGAATACACTAAGAAACATTCACTGAAACTGGAATGCTGGGGAATTTCAGCACCTCTCTGTAATAAAGGTGATTTCTCAGCCCCCGGGTGCTTAAGTTAACAGAGAAAACATGCTTATGTTGAATATGAAAATATTCAAATATGTTCATTATTTTCACATAAAAATAATGAATGGTTAATAATTCTGTCATGAGTTTATTCACCCGTTTCGTAACTTTGAGCAATTTCTGTGCTGATGTGAAATCCTTCACTATAGGGGATATCAGTTATTAATCACTATCGCAATGTTACTGTCTGCAAAACGGATGTTCTGATCAAGCTACAGATCACTGACAGCCAATTCGTTCATGTAATCCAACAAAAGACTGCTGGCTGGTTTTTAACCCTTAAAGATGCAGAGATGTTTGAAGAACCCCCGTTTTGCATTCTCCTTACATTTCTTCTCTGCCAAATTATGGACTCAGCAACATAAGCCATTTCAGAATGTGAAGCAATAATATCAATGCTAGAATTTGCCTCACATTCTGCAGCCCTGCTTCACAGATGAGAAAAAAAAGGCATGCATTGAAAGAATAAGTCCAACACCCAGCATTTCGGCAGCCAACGCTTCGGTTACCTGTGCGATCCTGCATTTGAGGTCTGCTCTCTCCAGCTCCCAGGCACAGCGGTCCTTGGTGTACTGCAGCTGCAACTCGCTCCTTCTGCCCTCTTCCCTCTTCACCTCCAGCTGCACCTCCTCCAGAACAGTCTTCAGATCCAGCAGTATCCTCCGATTCTCTCCACCCTGTGGAGACAGAGGAGGATCAGAATTCAAAGTCATGCATCACATCTTATTGATCACTCCCTCCCTCCCTCCCTGCTTGGGGTTACTTGTAAATCGGCCACTTCTCTCAATAGAACCTCCTTCTCTCTCATCCATCCATCCTTCTCCTGCCCATGGCGCCTCTTCAGCTCCTCCAGCCTCTTCTTCAGGCGGGCTTGCTGGTTCTGCAGCTCGAGCCACCCGTCCGGACTGGCTGCCCGTCCGGAACGGGGTCTCCCTGTCTTGTCCCCCTCCAGCCTGGGACTGGGGACAAACTCCCAGCCCTGTGCTTTGTTCACATAACCAGCAGAGGCAGCCGCGTGCAGCCCGGACCCATTCCCGAAGCCGCTCCACATCTCAGGCGCTGTCGGACGGACTCCGCACAGCGGGATGGGCGCGCCGCAGTCCGTCCGGACTCGGAGCTGCTGCTAGTGTCCCGGCCATGTCCCGGCCCGTCGCGCTCTCCCGAACACACCCGCAGCTTCTCAGCCACAGCGCTTGACTGACATTGTGCGGCGATGTTCAGCCCCCCTCCCCGCCTGCAGGCGAGCCTGCTCCTCCAGTCCACCAACAGAAAGTGACACCCAGGAGTCCCGCGGCTGAAAATATCCCGCCGCCAGGGTTTGGGTTATTTTTACTCCGCTGACGCAGACCACTGTCCTGAGAGAGACCAGCAGCAGTCCCGGGTCCGGACGGAGTCCGGCCTTCTGCCGTCGCAGGTGAAGCAAAGTGCCACAAAAGCACACAAGCCCTTCTGCTTCCATCCTGGAGGTGTCTTTAAACCTACCTGTGCTGAAGAGCTTTACCTGAAAGGCTCACCTGAAAGCTCCCTTTTAAATCCCGAGCCTCTGGAAACTGAGGCTGCAGGTCTCATCCAGCTGTTTCCAACAGCAGCCCACATGTGAATCCTGCTTCGGTTTACTACCATCCCCTCGACTACTGCAGGACTGACCCACACCCTGACACGAGGGCTGCTCGATTCTGAGAAAAATCTTCACCCGATTCTTCTGGACATTGAGATTACCATCATCGATTTTCTAAAGTTTTTAACACAGCATTGTCATGTTCTTCTCATGTTTTTTTTCCAACTTTAAATTTAAATGGATAGATAGATAGATAGATAGATAGATAGATAGATAGATAGATAGATAGATAGATAGATAGATAGATAGACAGACAGACAAACAGAAAGACAAACAGAAAGACAGTCAGATAGACAGAAAGACAGTCAGATAGACAGACAGTCAGATAGATAGACAGACAGGCAGGCAAACAGTCAGATAGACAGACAGTCAGTCAGACAGATAGACAGAAAGACAGTCAGATAGACAGACAGTCAGATAGATAGATAGATAGAAACACATGAGTAATATTTAAATAATTTACTTTCAATTAAATGACCTAAAAATGAGATGAATTATGAGACCAAAAAACTATCTATCTAATCTCTGAATGTTTTTTAGCCAGAAACAGCAGACTGTTAACATGGTCTGGCCACGGGTGGAGCTTCTGGGTTCAGCTTCATCAGTCTGTTGGGTCATTCTCAGTTTTCTCAGTTGATCGTTTTATGCCATTCGTTATTTTTATAATCCTAGTCATAAGTCGTAATCAACACTTACATTTACTTATTTGAGCGGTCTTATGATACACGCTCCCTCCTCACAATGCATGTATCCCCAAAGCCTTCTGCTGCCCAGATTTAGTTCTTTTTTGGGGAATCATCAAAGACTGATATTAATATGATTATATTCTGATTTTAATCAAAGACTGAATTAATGACATATCTTGACCACAGCTGTATCAGATATTAACAAAATATACAATAAGCAATTAAAACTGTATTTCTGCCTGTACCCAATGAGCATGGATAGGCTGAATCAGTGGTTTAGATAATGGGTCGATGGATGGATGTTCTTGAATACCCTGCTCATTTTGTGGGTGTGAACATCTACATTCTTAACTAGTGCTCTTAAACTCCAGTTTTTAGTCATAGATTTTGCAGCCACTGGTTTTATTATTTATTATGGTTAGTTGCATCATAGATAGAAGGTTCTGGGTTTGATTCCCAGCCAAGACAGTCTGGGTCCTTTCCATGTGGAATCTGTGTTGGTATCCTTCCTCTGGGTGCTCTGGCGTCCTCCCACAGTCCAGACATGCACTCAATGGGAAAAGCTTAATGGGGTGTGAGTGTTTTCCTTTGCATCTGATCTGCAATGGGCTGGCAACCTGCTCAGGGTGTGTCTTTGTCTCCAGCCCCCCACCCCACCCCCTGTGAACCTAGTTAGGATAAGTGGCATAGATAATGAATGGTTCTATTCGTTTATGTAAACAGTAACATCAAAATCCAACTTGTTTCACTGGATACTATAATGCATGTTTGTTTGACTTACCACATAAATAGGCTGCTAAAAAGATGACTTGTAGAAATCACTGTTGTTTGAAAGCGTGTGTTTGGTTGAGTATCTGTAGTCCATGCGTTAACAGATGAAGAGTCTCCTGTACCTTGTAGAACCTTAATGACATGTCCAAAATCAATCAAAAAGGAAAATAAAAGTAAATAAAACTAAATGTGGCTGTAGAAGGGAGGGTGAGCTTACAGGACAAAGAAAAGGGTGAAAAGAAAGACCAGTTTGAAGATAGTGGCATACGAAAGGGAAGAAAATAAAACAAGAATGAGGATGAGCAAAATGATAGGCTGAAACATCTGGGTGAGTGGGGAAGAAGAAAGTACAAAATGAAAAGTGGATATAAATGGAATAACGTATGAAGTGAAAAAAATTAGAAATTTAACAAATTTATTATAATGACACTGATAATAACAATTTAATAGAAATATAATCACACATCATTAGTCTGTCAGAGGTATCTGAAAAGCCAGCATTAGTATTAAGGCAAGCAATGTAAACATTACATTCAGTACATTCTATATCACAATCTTGTTTGAAAGATAGATGAACACCGAAACTGTGACTGAGGAAAGGTGAAATTCTTAAACGAATGGAATAACTTCCTTTGACTTACAGAGAGAGGCTCTTCACTTTCCCGATCCTCTGGTTTGGGAACATCCAAGCGGTCGATAAAGCTCTGGAGCTCTTTCCTGAAAGCCTTCATCTGGGCATTAATGCGGTAGAGAAGCTCATGCTCACGTATTCGGCCACCTTCCTCATCCTCATCCATCCGGCCAAACAGCTCGCCATTCGTCACGTATACGCGTGCTTCGGCGATGATGGTGCTGGTATCGGCTATCAGTCTGTCGATGGTCCTGCTTAAACGCTCTGCCTCCATGCGAATATCAATCATCTGCTGCCGGTCCTTGAAGCTTCGGGATAAAAAACGGCCCTCAGGGGAGTATAGGGAGCGAGTGGGTGTGAGGCAACGGATGTTGCGGACTTCCTCCGAGTCACTCTCTCCCCCGATTGGCCCCTCTCGCTTGCGGTGCGGTGGGAGGCGTGAGGAATCATCATCACTCTCTCTGCGCCCTCCATCGCTCTCTGCATCACTGTCCCGAGGACTGTGGCTGCACAATAAAAAAAAAAATACCACACCACAATTAGACTGAAAAACTTAAATACAGTATTGACCTGGTTAGCAGTGTTCACTGTGTGAAAGTTTGTACAACTCATATCCTTCTGAAATTTAGGATATGACAAGGAAGTTTTGGCCTCTTTTCTGAAGTAACAACTCCTTCTCTTCAGATGGCTTAACAGCGCATGTAGAACAGGTCATATGTTTATTATTCCTAATAATTTAAATAAACAATAATTGTGTATTATAATGGGCAAAAGTGTCTTGATTTTAGAGGTCACCAAAACATGCAATTTGACCAGAGGCATTCAACCATTTTTTTTTAACTAAATGTATAAATAAGGTATGCTTGGTTTGATATGCTCAGCTAATTGTTTATTGTGTAACACAGCTGCCAGTATGATGATGATGGGGACCCAGGTTTAGCCTATGTGTGGGAAAAATTGCACTGAACAATAAGTCTTAAGATTAATGCCTGAATAACCGGTCTAGGGTTTCAAGGGATGAATGATATATTGTACCCAACGATATACTGTGCAGTCTCACCGAGGGCTGGGCCGGATGCCCAGATGTGAGGCCAGATCGTAGCGCTGCATGTTGGAGAGCAGCACACGGTTCTCATACTGCAGCTGCATCACCTTCCCGCTCAGCTCATTGATCTGCAGTCTGGCGGCCTTCAACTCCTCCTGAAGGGCTTCAACCTTGGCCCCGTCCACTGCCGCCCCTGCACTATGACGTGGACCCTCATGAGAACCAGCCTTGTACTTGAGCTTGTTCAGTTCACCTGTTACACGCTTGTTCTCCTCTTCCATGTCGGCCAGGTTGCGGCGTAGGAGCTCAGCCTCGTCCTCCACCAGTTGCAGTTGCTGCCGCAGCTCTGACATAGCCTCACCTTGCTCCCGGGTTGAGGGGTCCGCTCTGCCCCCCCCCAGCTCCTCCCCACGCAGGTCGTCCAGCTCCGCCTTCAGGCCGCGGTTCTCCACCTCCAGTTCCACAATCTTGCGGCCCAGGATGTTGGCCTCCTCCTCCACTAGTCGCAGACGCAACTTTAACTCAGACTCCCGTGTGGTAGGGGGGCCACCGGCCTCACCCTTAGGGAGAGGGCTGTCCACATCACCATAGAAAGAGCGGTACTTCTGGAGCTCTTGTTCAAGCCGGTCCTTCTCTTTGTCTATCTTAGCCATCTTTTTTCTCATCAGTACAGCTTCTTCTTTGATGAGCGCCAATTGACATTTGAGGTCATCATTTTCCTCCTGTGAATACATGTAGCCACATTATAAAAATACCAAAAGTATCAGTGTAACATGTAATACCACAAGAAGTATAATCACATGCAATTTTACCATATTTAGAGTATGTAATGTTATTGTTTTATTGTTGTTACCTCGGTTGGAGTTTGAAGAGCCTTCTTTTCTAATTTCTGTGCATCCTTGCCTCCTCTTCGTTTTAAAGATGCCTAATGAAAGATAGAAATGTAATGCCTGTATAAAACCCTGGATAGAATGATTTTGTTTTACAAGTCATGTAACTATGACTGTAGGTTTCAGAAATATTGTTCATGGAGCAAAAAGAAAACAGGTCAGGCATCTTTTATAGGTCAGTGTTTTACTACTGTTAAAAAGCAAAGTCTGCTTCCTGTCTTTGTTGAGAAACAGATATCGAGATGTTACTGGCAGATAGAGGTTCAATTTCTTGCATTTAGTTTTAATGTGAGATTCTCTTTCAATTCCTGTCCATATGAAATTCAATTTGCATGGTTGATTTCAATGTGCCAAACACCTGACATGAAAGAAATTCTAGCGGAATCAATGAGACAGGCAATGCACTGTAACTGTATTTTATTCTTCTTGTTAAATGATTTGTAAGTGGAACCAGCTCCCTACTGCTCTCACCTCTTTAGCTCTCTCCAACTCATTCTGTAAAGCCTGCTTGGTCACCTCAACCTCAATCAACTGCTGTCTCAGTCTTTCATTTTCGTCCTCTGTTCTAGTCCTTTTCTCCTCCACATTTTCCAGCTCATTGTGCAATCTCACAGAAACATCTTTTGCAACCTGAAGAAGAAAGAGAAGTTGGCAAAGAAAAATGAAAGTCTGCAAGGACTGCACAGCTTGAATGGGACAATTATCTGTCCCAGTGGTGTGGTCCAGATGTCTTTTAATAATGACCCCTGAATACTTTTCTTGTGAATATGCCAAAATATAAAGAATGACATCACATTTGATCAAATTCAATATATTGTGAATATTGAGTAAGTGCAATCTGCAATCTATTTAAAGAATCATTTCCCAAATGTATTTCAATGATAGTCCTTGGGTGCCTTTACTTAGAACTCAATTGTAATGATAATGCAGCCAATTATTGAAATTAAGTGTTCAGGTTAGGGGTAATGTCAGACATTAAAAGGCATACGGCTGGTTCCCCAAACAGGGACTGAACTTAGTTCTACATGACAATGATTACTGGGGAAACTGACCCTTAAGTCAGGGTCTGCCGCTGGGGCAGCGGTGGCCTAGTGGTTAGGGTGTTCGCCACATGATCAGAGGATCGGGGGTTCAAACCCCTTCCCAAAAAGTTGCTCTGAGCAAGGTGCCGTCCCCATCACTGCTCCCCAGGCGCTTTCAATAGCTGCCCACTGTTGCACGGTGTTTGAGTGCATGGGTTAAAAGCAGAGGTCCAATTTCGTTGTGGTTCATTGTTTGCTGTGCATTGACCTTGCAATGACAAGGGTTGTCACTTTCACTAAAAAGTCACTAGCTGTCAATTTCAGGGGCATTTCCATTGCTTTTTAGATGAAAAGTGAAAGTGACTATTCTTATCATTGTGAGAACACAGCACAGCACACAGTGAACCACAACGAAATTGGACTTCTACATTTAAGCCATGCACAAACACACACTGTGCAGCAGGGGGCAGCTATGCAAGCGCCTGGGGAGCAGTGACGGGGACGGTACCTTGCTCAAGGATTCCTCAGGGCAACCTTCTGGTAATGGGTTTGAACCCACAATTTTCCTAACCTGTGGCCAACTCCCCTAATCACTAGGCCACTGCTGCCTATGGCACTGTTACTCATGATGTCTAAGTGGTTTTATTTACCAAAAACACTCACATTTGAATCATGCATATAATATCTGTGCAATACTGTGCCTCATTCTGAAAACAGTCTGGGCTGAAAAAGCCACTGTGAATTTCTAAACCAAAAATAAAGTGTAGCCTTTAACTGAATAGGTCAATTGGAAATGGATAAAATTGCTTAGTAGCAGCTTTATCATTCAGGTCTTATGATATGTGTTACCTAACATCCTGGTCCATGTTCACTACATTATTTGCAGTTTAATCCTAAATTCACCCTACCTACTAGTGAACACTAAATCCTGAACCACATTTGGATTCAGTGTCCAGATCTGAACACCTCTGGCCTTTCATCATCATAAAGTCCTTACCTTTAAATCTTGCTCCAGACTCCGCAGCAGTTCTCCATCAATCTCGCCTGTTTCAGCATAGCGCAGGCGCTTGCGTTCCGCTTTTCGCAGGCGGTACTGGAGGATCCTGCAGTTCTTGTTGGCTCTCTCCAGCTCACGCCGCAGGTCCTGCAGCTGGCAGGCGTCCTCCTCATAGAAAGTGTCTCTCATTTCATCCATCTCTGCCCGCATTTCCTCTATTTCATGCTGATGATTTAAACAAGTTACAGTGATGTCAGCAACAGCAACATGTGACTCACTTAATTTTCAGGTACAACCTATTTGCCCTCCTTACCTTAAGAGTATCGTTTTCATCATTTAGCCTCTCGATTTCTGCCTGTAACTCTTCCTCAGCGTCAGCCTCAGAAGGCCTGTCCACTGCCTCAAGTGACAGCTCCATTGTCTCCTTGGCTGGAGAGCTGGCAGTCTTGGCCTGCGCCCCTCCTTCTTTCTTCAAGCTCTTGTTCATATGAAACTGAATCAGTTCAGACTGCAAGCATCCCTCCCTCCAGAAGCCAGGTCCACATCCCACTGGGTGTTTCACTGTGTGTTTGTTGCCCCCCTCTGCTTTCTGACTCTTGCCTTTACTCTGCGAGGATTTAGAGGAGCTCGGCTGGTCAGACACGACGCGGCCGGCGTCGCCCTTCAAAGGGGAGTCGTCTGTGCCACCTGAATCTTCTGTGGAGCTGGTGCGCTCCTCGATCCTCTTGGTCTTTTCCGCCCTTCTCAGAGTGGGGCTTTCAGGCGCAGAGCTTTTGTTGGACTGCTTGTCCTTGGCAGCACTGGCCGGAGAGCTGCTGCGGCTGTTCCTGCCACTAGGTTTCGATGTGACTGCTTTTCCTTTGGAGGGTGTTTTAGGTGTAATGTCTTTGCTTCTGACAGGGGAGGATGCTCTCTGCTGCTGCTGCTGCTGCTTCATACTACCATTGTCTGCCTGCCGAGGAGCCTCACCAGCGCCCCCTGTGGTCGGATTCATCATGTCTTCTGCTAGGGCTCAGGTGTCACCCATCGTCTGCACAAAAACAGGGTCAAATGAAGCCTCCCATCACGAACACATCTTCCGACATCTCCTGCACACCTTTCCACATGCAGTAATGTCCGTTTTACCATATGGACCACTGGAGCAGCCTGTATATACTTCATTTATTATCAGCATTGTAATGATTTATCGTCGTCCAAGCAGATTTTTTAACGAGTCACACGTCAGACAAATGTCCCACCAGTTCTAATAAGGGGAAGTGAAGGTTAAGCTTCTCCTGACACATATCTATTATGATTCTGAAGCCATGTTTGGACCACCTGCCATTCTCTCATCCACTGAATCTGAGTCTGAATGTGAGAAAACGGGTTAAACCCCCCTGACCTGCATCCAGCTTGACTATTTCACTACGAGCAGCTCAGCAGCATGTGCCTTACACAGAACATCGTTCTCCCAGGATGTCCAATCGTCTAATTTCCAGGCGCAAGCTGGACTAGAATTAGTCTAAGGTTTATTTTTGGTGATAATGTCTCGCCTGTCCTGTAAACAAGTGACCCGCCTTGTTCAACCCCCCCCCCCCCCCCGCGAAGTGACCGAGCAAAGAGATAATCGAGCACGACTAAAGACATGCCAGCTTTGGGAGAAAGGCCTTACCGTTTCAGCATCCCACCCTGTCCTGCTCTCCGGTGAATGGAGTGATGGAGGGAGAGAAAGGAAGGGAGGGAGATGGGAGGATGATGCATCCAGGCACCGCAACAGCGCCACAGAAGGGCGATGACGTCACCCGGAAGGGGGCGGAGTCTCCGCTCCAGCACAGCACGGGGGGCAATGGAGGAACCTGTCTGGGAGGCAGGCAGGCAGAAAGATACAAAAGATGGTGCTGAGAGGAGAGGAGCATGTTTCTTCGTCACATATAAGTCATGGGACCTGGAGGAATGGCTGTCAGCCCCGATCAAGGATCTGAATGTGTGTTTATGGCAGGCTGAAAGGATATGCATGGGGAGAGAAATATCAGTGAATGTCATCCAGTGTACCAGGTTTACTGTTCCAGATAGGAGTGCAAAACAACAAATCTGCAAATAGTCCCTATTTGGGATGGACATCGGCAGTTTCTTCTCATTCCCGTCAAGCAGCAGAGCATAAATCAGTTCTATCTCCAGCAAAAACAACAAATCCAGCCCATAAAAATTTCATATGTCAAATGCATGTTTCTATGTCATATAACTGGCCTGAGAGTGGCAGATTCTGCTCTCCTTTTTGCTGTCTGATATCAAGATGACATCATGAGAAGAGATGACCTGCTGCCTTTTGTCTGCTCAGTGACGAGCTGCAGTGTGATTAGACCCTCATTGTGCATCTGACTGGCTGGAAGGGATCTCCAGCAGCTATTACCTTAATAAGAATCTGTGTTCATTAAATTTTTAACCAGGTTGCTGGGACGATGCACCCTCAACATAAGCTTAATGAACAAAAAGCAACCCAAATGATACTGACACCTGTCAGCGGTGCTCCTGTCTGAACCATAGACTATATCGAAATTCAGTACTATGAATGTGAGCGTGCATGTGTACAAGATGTATTGCTGCACTGAGAAGATTTAGCTCTCTTAGGTGCTGCTAGGTCATATGTAACTAATGCAACTCCAGTGTCTGCAATGGGGCAAAAGCCCCTCTTGCTGTGCTTTCATCCACAGAGTTTCCGGAAAGCAGGAAGAGGATTATATTACTATTGGCACCGTGAAGAAAAAAGCTTCCAGGCGTCAGTCTGCTCCTGCCTTAGGGAGCCCAACAGAGAATGTTGCTCCGTTTTCTCTGCTTTGTAAAGAACTTCTGTGAGCAAACTCACTGAACAGTGGATCTTGTGCTTTCACAGTTTGGCACAGGTCAAAAGGATTCTACATTATGGCCTTGCCAGCCGTCTTCACATATGTCCCTTAAAAGTGCTTCTTTAAACATTGAAATATTATCCTATAGTATAATGCAGGGGATTAAATCATGGGGGGAAACAGAATAATAATTGTAACCTCTGTTTTAAAGGGATGTAAATGGTAGTTTTGGTAGAGAACTGATTTTTGTCTCACTTTTGTATCCTCATTCTTGCCATGGATGGAGGCTTCCTCGTGAAACAGTAAAAGCAGCATGGAGGCCCACCACATGACGCCTCCCATATGAGCAGACGAGGCAGGAAAGGGGAGCCAGGCGGGTGCATTTGGAACAGCTGTGTACAGTTGCCATGGTTACCTTTGTCTGAGAAGGAGGAGAGGCAGGAATCTGATTGGTCCTTGGAGACCCTCATAGTCTGAGTGATGGAGAGAAAGGGGGAGGGAGTGATCCTGGGACATGTTGCAGCTGGTGTGTTGGTGTGGGTTTACCTCCTGGCAGCTCTGAAAGAGAGTATGATTAGTGCAAAGGTGGTTACATGTGCTGCGGCAGCAGGAGGAACAACTGGCTGATAGGCTGAGCAGACAGATCTTTGGGGATGGAGGAAAGACATGAAGCAAAACCTTTAAGACCTATGCCTTAAGAACATATGACATATAGTATGGTGTCTTTTGAATGTAAGGAGACAGTATTGAGATTAGCCATACAGGGTCTGGGCAAGGCTTTGTTCTGATACTGAGATCTGTGAAGGCAGCTTGAATGATGCACTCCCTACTGGTCACCACTGGTGCAGCAATATTTCAACACAACCCAAAGAAAAAAGCTCCGAAAAACTTAAAAGAAATGTTCTACTGTTTAACGTTCTAAAAGAAATAAGCAGAACAGGAACAGGAAAATAAAAAAAAAATGTTGCCTGTAAGAATATTGTTTGAGCTGAACCATGGAAGATTGCATTACCCAAGCTGAAATTAATCTTTAAGTAACCTTTTAATAATTACATCAACAAACCATTTCATCGATCAATGACAAAATGTACAATTTTCTTTTCTATGGTTCATATAAGCACATCAATTAGCAATATTTCTTTAAAAATGTAACTATTTCTGTTGCTGTTACTTATGTGTTTTTTTTTACTTTTATTTACATTTTGGATCCACAATAAATCCAAAGCCTAGCACACTGAGCTAATGCTGTTTCATACATTGTAGGGCTGCACAAATAGCCTGAAGTTATTGTGACAAAGATAATCATTCTGTGTCATGTATCTCCCTCCCTGCCCTTCCTAAACTGATATATTGGTGTCTGTGAAGAAAGAAGAAAAGGGTCTACAGTCTAGAGTGAGAAATGTCCCTTCATGATACTCATTTTATTTTTAAAAGCACAATGTACAAAATCACACAGCATATACAACATAAAAAACAAACAATTATTCAAGAACAGAAAACACAAGCAGTACATTTCGGGATAATTGCTCAAAATGCAAAATTATGACAAGAAGCATTTCAGACCTCATAGACATACAATGGAATATTTCATGATGAATGCAGGCTTGTCACGCTCACATAACTTGCATTCAGCCACCTAACTATGATTATTACAGCAGCGCGTCTCTATAACATGTAGACTTTCCACTTTTCCTCCCGAGAGTGTGATGGAAGAGGCAATTTTACAGGAGCTAGGTGTCTGATTATATAGCTGTTGCCAAAGACATGTTAAAGTAAAGTTAAACTACAACACTGACTCAATAACAGTTTCAAAAATAAATAAACAAATAAATAAAATAATAATATTACATTAAAAAAAGAACAGAAAGATATATCACATTTGGTTGACCCCTTTTTCCAGCTGGATATAAAGTGGCACAATCTGATGCTTTTCTGTGTAGAACTGATCTTTTGCTTTCAGATGTGCAGGTGTTTCACAGTTCAGGAATAGATCTACAGTATAAAATGCAGGCTAGCACTTACCCAGCTGTATCACAATATTCTGTGTATCAAGCAATCCCTCTATGGGCTGAAAGATCTGTGCTGGAGCATGGAAAATGCTACGCTGTGCACTACACACTGTAACACACTATTTTCTATCATTACCTTTTTTGAGTTCAATCATTATTATTTGATGAGTCATTAGATATGTGATAAAATGCAGGCTGGCTGTTTGAGCCTGTACTGGGTAAAGGGGCATGTAAACGTGTTTTATCATAATGAGAGGCTGACCTGAAAACCTAAGATATGGGCATTAACAGGACAAGGACCTAAAAGGCAGACATACAGGCAGACGTAGGAAGGAATGAAATGATATCATGCTTTAACAGAGAGTTGAAGCCCTCTTAATCTTGAGCTGTAAGTATTCCACTAATCTATCGATGCTATGCCCACAAAAGTGTCCATTTGAAAGTGTTATATATTTGGTCAGGTGTTACACAACGCTGGCAAAAACGCTTTCCGACCTAATGAGAAGCTGTTGCACTCTTTTTTTGTCATTATATCAGTCATTTCTGTGTGTGTGTGTGTGTGTGTGTGTGTATGAGAGCTCACGCTTTAATTCTAGACTGAGTGTAGTTTGATCAGCTCCAGCAACACAGACCAGCTTAGTAGCACCTTTAAACGGAAAATTCAACTTCATGCAACTGTTAACTTTAGCCACAATTTATTAGGTGGAATGGCATTTTTACCAGCTGTACATCTGTGAGCAAAGCATGTCTGAGCATTTGTGAGCAAAGCATCTGTCGATCCTCCTTACAGAGATGCTTATGCATACAATCAGCAAAAATGCTCAGCTGTGAGGAGAGGGAACAAAATTTGTTCTTAACAAATATTTCTAATTAGATCCACCAGGCCTGGTGGCAAAACAACACCTCCTACACAGAGCTGCAAACCTTACAGCATCGTCCAAACAGGCAGGGGCCCATCCCAGGCGTCTCTCAGCAGCTACCGGTTCTCTACCAATGTCCTTTGACTTCCATCAGCTATTTAGTCTGTGGTCTTAGCAGCGTCTGTATGGAAGCCTGCCTGTTTCTGCCTCTCATTCCCTCTCTGCTCTAGTCTCGCTTTGCCCTGCCCTTTCTCTTCCTCCTCCCATTTTCTGCCACTGTGGGCTTCTCCGCCATCTTGCCAGCCACTCCATTAATGGCTGCCAGCATTCCATTAGGAGCTCCGTTAGAAAGCGCTTTGCCTGCCTTGGACGGACCCTCACGACGGGGCTGGCGACGATACGTCTGGTAGTAGAAGTTTCCAAAAAGTATGATGAAGGTGAGGGCATAGCCAATCAGACACCAGTGCATCCATTTGGGGAAGGGGCAATCGGTATAGAGCGACATGGCAGTGTGGCCAATAGTAACATGGAACTGGATCTGGGGAAGAAAGTCACAGTTAAACCAATCACCCGTCTGGTTCTTCAATTGGCTGTAAAGTTACTGTATAGCCTTGTTGTGAGAAAAGGAGAGCATCCTTTTAAAACAAAGGAAAAAGTCAGACTGTAGACAGAGAATGTGCATCTATCAACTGAAAGTTAACTCTCAACTTAAGGTTAAATCTGTATTTGAACTTGTTGCATAAGTGGGAACATAACTAGATTCATCTGTAGCACTAATAGTGATTATGTTTTATAGTGAACTGGCACACTCTGAGGTTTTTTTTTTTTTTTGGCCCACATTTTAGTTGCTTAACTGAGGGAAGAAAGGGAGACACTGGCACAAAATCTAATACTGCAGTCTGAACAAACAAAAGTAATTTAAAGGTCAAAATACCATTTGAATAATTGTCAGGTACTTCTTCCACCACAAGTATTTCTGGATCTTTGGCCCACAGGCAGCCAGCCCGTAATAGAGATACATTAGGACATGGATAGCTGCATTCATATGAGCACCAAAGAAAGCTGCATGTGGAAAAAAAACAACATTTCTCAACATTAATACAATATGTCATTCAAAACAAGGTTATCACAATTATTTTGAAATATTTGACATGATAAAAGTCCTTAAAAGGCATGTTGGATGAATATTTTTAAAGAAATTCATGGGTCTCATTTATAAAATGAACTCAAGCTTTTTTAATATAAGCTCTCAGCATTTTGTTTTATGGTTTATAGGAGCACAATGTTTACAAATCCCATTTCTGCCCTTACTATCATTGCATTGTTTCATGTGAAATGATTCATGTCATTACTTTTTAAAGAATAGTTTTCATAAAATCATTATAATATCAAGCCTGTGTGATTTATAAATAATGCTCTTTGTCTTTATCTTATGTGCACTTGGAGGAGTGGCACTTTTTCTCAACACCACAGAATACTTACACTGTCCACCCGCAACCCATTTGATGCCAATCCACCACAGGGTGAACATGGTGCAGTGGTGATAAACATGCAGAAAGCTGACGTGGTTGAACTTTTTACGTAGGATGAAGAACACTGTGTCCAGGTACTCTACTCCCTTTGAGACAAAATACCACCAAAGAGCAGCTGCCATCTGTTTAGAAAAACATTAATATTAAACAGTGGAAGACTATTCAGCTGTTCATTAAGTCTTCCTGGTGATTTCCGAGTTCGGTATTTCAGCTTGTGCTTTTACCTGCAACACCATGGCATTAGCTACAGTTTGCTGGGAATGTCACTGACTTGTAATTAACTAAGTCCCTCCTAAGCCTAAGGCGGAGCATGAGGTCTTTACCTCCTCTCTGTGATTTGAAATAGGGTAGTGGAAAATCACTCTATGGAAGCTATCATGACCCCAGACTGATGCAAGCTGGGTAATCTTTGGCCCTGATGACAATGACAGTTGTGGCTGCCAGTTTGTTTTTGTGTGTGGCACCATAAATGAGTGAAATTGAGCTGCCTCTCATTCTGAACACGCTCCGTGGCCAGACGAGATGGAGGGATTGTATTTCCCAGTGTCTACAATGTGTTTCGTTACCCATGGCCAGGCACAGTCGTGGAGACGCGGTATAATGCTAATCACATCAGGGCCGCTCTCCAGAAACATACTCACCCTGACTTCATTAGGGTCTTCCGAGTAGTCCACTGGTTGGCAGAGGTAGCTGTAGTTTGCTGCCCGTGCTGCAAGGAAGAGCTGAAATAGAACATGTAAAAATAGAGTCATTAAAAGACGGAGATGGAGGAAGAGGAGAATCAAAAACGAGCCATGGAGCAACCTCAATGATAAACATGCCAAAATGGTGTTGGTTTCAAATGCTGCTTAGAGCCGTTTAATCCAACAGGTAGGTCTGAGATAATATAATATGACTGACTGAAAAGCACTCGACTTGTTATATCTGGCAGTAACGGGTATTTTTTCTTATTTTTTTACCATAAAAGTATCGATCCAATGATATCTGGATGCCAAAAAAAACGATGGAAACATGCCCATGGAAGAGAACTGACTTTGTTTGGCAGAACTAACAAAACTATAAAACATTTGAAACGAAATCTTTTGCTTATTTGGTTTATTCATTATTTTGCAAAACTACAATACAAAAGCAGCAGATTGTTTATCACTAACATCACATGTGACTAACATCACAACACATTTCCTCTGATTCTACAGCATGATTTCCTGCAATCTAACAGAATATAGATTTTATTCACTCCATACATGGAGAACCCACCTCTTTGAAGATGAAAAAGTTAAAAATGACCATGCTGAAGTTGTAGACAATAAGGGTCTTGCGGAGCTGAAAGGGCTCCCTGTTCCGCATGAACTTTGGCCCCAGCCAGAGGAACAGCAGATAGGAGGAGCTGATGGCCAGAGTAGGAAGAGGAGTGTCCATCAGTGGCCATTTCTCCACACGCTTGTCTAAAACACAAAAGAAAATCAAGCATATGATAATTTTACAAACCGTTTCCTGGTAAGCTGATACACAGGATATGTGCTTGTAGAGGTTCTGCTGATGGGATGGGTTTATTATTTCTTTATGGGGAATAACTTTATAGCTTTATGGGGTTCATAAAATGTATCTGTAGTGAGTGGACCAATAGATCACAAGTTCGAATCCCACCTTCAGCACTACCACCACTGGGTTCCTGAGCAAAAACCTTGACCCCAAGTTTATTCCAGGGGGACTGTCCGTGTAATCAGGAACCGGCAGTCACTTTGGATAAGAGCGTCTACTTAATGCCGTAAATGTAAATTTACAGCATCATGACTCATTCAGCATACAGTATGGTCTAGAAGCAATTGTGCAGTGACATCATTTTTGCTGGTAAGTCTCTGACAAATTGTTTTTAAAATGAAATAGTCACTAAGGTACAGAATATCAGCTTTCATTTAAAGCTATATCTATACTGGTTAAATAAAATATTAAATATCGAAAAAAAATTTCCCATCATTTGCACCCAAAGAAACTGGACAAATTCTAAAAATGTGAATTGCTATGAATGACTATTTGAAATACAGATAATTCTATTATACTGTGTGTGCAATGGCGTTCTGTGTGATCAGTTCCTTCCGGGTTTGGGGTCTCCTCACCTGCAGTAAGTGAAATGCATTCTTCGTAGGGTGTAGGTAGAGGTTAATCTTGGCCAGCCAAGCTGCACACCAATAATAAGGAGATATCCAGCAGCAGTGGCAGTGGCCAAGCTACCATGTTATACAGATATAAAGTTGTGCTATGGATGAACATAACTTATCTTTTTTTTTTCTTCTTTTTTAACACAGGTCAGTTCCTCTCAACTGTCCATGTAGCTTTGTTCCAGAACAAACCTCCACTTTCTCACCTATTCTCAAATATTATGTTTTGTTAGTCTTTTCCTCATTATTTCAAGTATCCTTCAGGTTCTAGTACCGTTTTTTTCTGTATTATTTTTTCAATCTCATGGCAGCCTGGTTTCCTGGCATTCAGACTTCTCACACCTCATGAGGCAGCAGCGTCCTGAACTCAAAATGTTTTATCAAATTTTTGTCACTTCCATTACTATCTGAAAAGGATGAAGTCTGGCCTGAATGACTGAAGTCACTAAAATATAGAGCGCTGTAAAGAGTAACTGACTAACAGCTGGTAGAAGGTCTT
Organism: Hepsetus odoe; assembly: GCA_017165825.1. NCBI lineage: Eukaryota > Metazoa > Chordata > Actinopteri > Characiformes > Hepsetidae > Hepsetus > Hepsetus odoe. The sequence continues at coordinate 6,509,423 of CM029379.1, read as the reverse complement.
TCACAATGATAATGTGACAGAACAATGACTATCAATGAACATAATAAAGAAACGTGAGATCCAAAAGAAAAAACATTATACCAGTTAACATACTGTAATTATTGTTTGATTTTGACCAGTCTACCAAAATTAAAACTGACCTGCTCAAGAATCTGAGGAAACTGGAATTACCTGCAATGGTAAGGCCCCATTTGTAGAATTCAATAGTGTCGTTGATGAGGTGTGTTACAATATCCATCTTTGCAGTTTGGGTCCTAAAAATCCTTAAAATAAAGATAAAAGGTAATAAATGAACATAAAATTGCAGCAGAAATATAAACAACCTAATTTGTTTCTATGGCCATTTTTTCCTCTATGATGGATATGTCTAATGTGTCTGATGTTGCACACTTCTAGAATCAGACCATTCTTTCATTAAAATTTACTGCAACATTAAAAGCTATTTTAGGGTTTGCAAAGCCTACTACTGTTGGTTACAATCCTTTCAACAAAGCTTTTTTTTTTAGTTTAGTTAAAGTTATCATCATGCACTAAAAGGTCTCCAAAGCCCAGGCCAGTAAGGGGAACTACTGCACACCAGGGTTCTAAAATATGATCATATTATCAGTATTGTGATCATACTTCTACATGCTGTGATGCCTTTAAATATATTTAAGAGTATTCGAGTAAGTAACATCATCAAAATTTCATTTTCTCACCCATGTTGATAACAATTAGCAGGCAATATATTGTGCAGCCCTATGGCTGTTTTCCAACTTGTTAAGGTGATGCTCTTTTAATATGAAATGTTGAAAGAAAAAGACCACCGTTTGGATCATCAAAGGTCAAAATCATGAATCATCAAATGTTTCACTACAAATAATGCAATCCTGTACCATTATGTTCCATAACGTATTATTATTTATAACAATTGGTTGGCAGGGTGTAAACAGTCTCCCGAAAACCTGTCTGCAAAGCCGTGCCTTCTTTGTGCAATAATCCAGGAGATTCAGCACCTAAATATGAGTTCTGGTCTAGAATCAGCTCTCTGTACTATGACTTTCCAAATAAGGAAGAGTCTGATCTGAAACAACACGTTCTGGTTCCCTTACAAACGGAGTGTTCTCAAGTGTAGCAATCATGCAAGGTACCAAAAGGAGTTCTTCTACACTTTAGCTCCAATGAACTCCATTTTAAACCATCAATTTCAAAAATCGTTTACTTCCCATAATACTTTTATAAGGATTGGTTGGTAGGTTGTAAACTGTCCCGCATACATTTCTTCAGCAAAAATCATTGACATTCAGCACCAAAATGTGAGTAGTAATGTTCTACCACCAGTCGTAAATTTTCTCACATTGGCCGGCAGGTTGGCAGTTCCTCCTTCATCACCCGCCTGCATCACTGAAGTCCAAGGCCTAAATATGAGTTCTGATCTAGAATCAGCTTTTGTCACTATTTCCATAATTACTATTATAAATAAGAAATAATATGATCTGGATGACCATCTTTCAGAACCCTAAAGAACCGAGCATGCCAAAGAAGTGGGTCCTCTATACCCATCTTGTCTCCGATAACGTATTACTAAGAGTTGTATCTGGCACGTTGCAGACAGTCCACCAGTCTGCATCCAGATCCAAGGCCTAAATAAGAGTGCTGATCTAGAATCAGCTTTTGTGGATATCACCAATTATAAAGGAGAGGGGAATCTGATCTGGGATCAGTCTGTAAGACGCCAGTGAAATGGCGAGGGGGGGTCCTGGAGCACAAAGGCATGTGTCAGCACATACTCACACGGACAATCAGGCCAAAAACGAAGCCCGTTCACAGGTGAGCTTTAACCTGATTTCAGCCTGGACTCCCAGGCCTTATATACACAGCCCCCCTCGCACACTCCAAGTCCCATCCTCCTCCACACATCCCACAGGAGCTGTCAAAGCCTGGAGGGGACCATCACAGCCAGATTAAGGTGGCTTGATGGGCGAGGCTGGAGTCAGGCTCTGATTCTCCAGCTTCGCGTGAGATATTCCGGATCCACCTTAAAGTAAACGCTCATTTCGGACGCGAAAAAGCATGGACGACACCCTCATCCTCTCATTCTTCATCATTCAACGAATTCGCAGCGGATTCACCAGGAAAACCGGTCTGGCCCCTTACCGTGCCGGGATTAAAATCCTAGGAAGAGGGCATTCAGTGCAAGGTCACAGGACACTGGGATTTCCGCTGGACGTCCCTAATAAAGCGCGTTCACATATGAAACGTGAGATCCGGATCAGAGGCTCGGCCCAAACGCAGCCTGCGTGCACGAGCGGAGCATCCTAATAGACCTTCACCTCCGTCTGACAAAACGGGCAGTGCGGAGCGGACAAGTGCGCATGCGCGGACGATATAGCCCTGATCCGGGATCAGCTGCGCTCAGGGACGCGCGATACCGTCCGGTCCGACACCAAGCCTGATGGACCAACACCGGTCTAGATAATGATATTTAATGATGAGTCATTTAGTCCATATAAAGGAGCAGTTTAGATGTTGTGTGGGAGAATGAGTTAATTTTTAAATATTTAGGAAAAAGCCCAAGATGAGACTGATCAATGTTATAATAGATATACTAGTAAGAAATATAATAAGATATAATAGACATACTTTGTATATTAAATATATATATATATATATATATATATATATATATATATATATATATATATATATATATTATATATATATATATACATACAAATTTTGTAAATTGGAAAAAATAAACAATCATTATTTATATGTATATAAAATCAAATATATATGTATATAAAATCAATCAGTCAGTCTGATTTGTGTGATGAGGAGCTTAACAAAAGAAAATCTTTAAATCAAATCAATATTTGCAAAAGCCTACCTTTTGCCTTTTATAAATATATATATATATTAAATATTAATATATATTCAATTGTATATATTTATATATATATATATATATATATATACACAATTTATTTATTTATGTCTGAGAATATTTTCATATTTATATATCTGGCACCTTGAGTGGATTAAATTAAAGAAATACTTAAATAATCACACCAACAGACAAACACCTTCTCACTCTTAGGGTATTTAGCATCTCTAATCCACCTGACATGCATGTTTTTGGACTGAGTAGGAACTCGGAGCTCCCAGAGGAAACCCATATACACACACAGGGAGAACATGTGCACAGAAGGGACCGGTACTGGGAATCGAACCCGGGATCTTCCCGCAGTGAGGTGACAGTGCAGGTGACACTGCACCACCGTGCTGTCTTGTATAAATGAGCTATATAAAAATACTATATAAAAATTAGCATTTCCTTTGATATTAATGAGGGCTGTGAAAATAGTATAATTATGCGTAGATTATTTGTACATTTTGTTAATATTTCATAACCGTCTTTACAAATGGTCAGTGAGTGTCAGAAAGAAGGCGCGCTGGCTAAATGCATGTGTATAATGTTTTCTGAAGTAGTTCTGAGTTTAAAAGTGTCAACAGAGCTCAGAAATGGAAGAGATACTGATAAAATAAAATCAGTACAAATAAGAGAATCAAATCCATCTGTGACATCTCCATGGGGTTTCTGTTCTTTTTTGTCCAATATCATGTTTATTTATTAAAACAATAAATCTACATACTCACAAGCCCCTTGTCTCTCAGTGGTCTTAAGCAAATGGCAGCAGATGAAGGGAGGTACAGGTTAACAGTGAGACAGGATGAACTTTCTAATCCCTTTCTGCTAGTGCAGATGGCAGACGGAGTGAACTGTTTTTCCCACCAGTGTAATCTCCATTCTTCATTCCTCTTCCCAGTTTAACTCTGGTACTGTAGTCCAACTGCACATTTCAGCATCTCACCGCTAGTATCTCACCACATAAAGAGCTTGGTAATGAGCTGATGAGGTGGATTGAGTGTGCTGGGTCATGGAAGGAGGAACGGGCAGTATTTCTGATGCAGATGTTCAAAATGCAAAATATTCTTTTGTCACTTGCATTATAATAGTGAAATATTTTACAGTTATAGGCCAGCAGGCAAGGCTTGTGAGCACTCTCTGGAGTAGCTATGCAGTACTTTCATTATTTAAGCCCAGTATGTGCTTTCTTTAGTGTGGAGTGATATAGTATCTTTTTGTTAATTGCTATATTTTATGCCAAATGTATGTATTGTCTGTGGCCACTTTAGCCAATATGAGTAGAATTTGGTTGTGATCATCTCTGATCTGTGCAGACAGTGATGATACAGTCTATTATTCTAGATACGTTACAGCTAAAGGTGCTGTTTTAAGGCCTAGGATGTTCGAAAACAATGTTTAACACCCTTTGTTTTAGGACAATGCCATCTCAGAATGGTGAGAAACCCGTTTCTGTAACCTATTCTTTAGACAAGACTGATGTGATGTTTCCATCTCACTTTCATATTTTCATAGCCGCCTTTCCTACCTTAGAGCTTCAGTTTTGAAAAATTTGTTTTAATAGGTATCAAATGCATCCAACCCTTTTGGAATTTATGTTAAACTCCTAACATAATCGTTTTTAATTAAAGTGACCTATAAAAATTAGTATTTGCTTCGAACTACATAATTACGATGTGTAGAGAAAGCACTATGATCATCCTAATAAGAGAATATTATTTTTATTATCTAGGTTAGTTATTTTTAATAACAAATGAATAGAAAATACCACCACTTTCCTTTTTAATTATTTTTATTAATAACAATAGTTTACAAAGCAGTTCAAATGTCATACAATATACAGAAAAGGAAAATATAAAATGACATGTGATTAAAGAGCTTGGACCCTAAACAAAATACAATCTCACACAAATTTGTAGAATTAATCACTTAATGTGGCTTTATTGTGCACACATGAAAGATCTTACTATCCATCTACTATGAATATATTTTTTAAAGAATGTCTTTTTACTTGAAACTAACTGAGCTACAAGTTGCCTTATTGCAAACAATGTATCACTGAAAACATTTACAGCACAAATTAAGCTAACAATTACAATTTTCTGAATTTCAAAATTTCATACACTTATATAAACATTTTCAAACATTCCAGATTACAATCGCACAGTCCGTGAGATAGAGACTAAGCTGCAAAATGTTAAGCTTTTAATTAAACATGGCTGCACTCCACAACCATGAACACATTTGCATATGACCACTCATTTTAATTACAACACTTTAGCTCTGCTCCAGATCGAGCTGTCCAACAAGAATCAGTCTTAGGGGCCCGAAAACAAAAACATCCTGTTTACAGGGAAAAACAGAGAGAATAAAACACAAACAGCAAAAATCAGAACCATGTGAGCACTACTCGCATGCAATATTAAATTGATCCTCATGCAGCTATATTGAATATCTCATCTGGAAACACAATAAGCTAAATATATTTAATATCATGTTCACTATAGTATTCTTTTTAGAGCCTTTTTAGTACCTTAATTGTTTTAATTTATCTTCTACATTCTTCTACTTTTTACAAGACTTAGGTCATGTTTAATTGCCATTAACCAGCATCTAGATTAATAAAAAGCTGATTAATACATTCAACAAATGTATGTTTCTGACGTAATTGTAAATTATATTATATATATATATATATATATATAATAGTACTGTGCAAAAATTTTTAGGCAGGAATGAAAATGCTGTAAACAAAGAATGCTTTCAGAAATATAAATAATGATTGTTTATTTTGTTCATTTACAAAATGCAAGTGAGCTAACAAAGAAAATCCAGAACAATCAATATTTGGTGTGACATCTTGTTAAACTAGCATCGCCCTTTCTAGGTACACTTGCACAAAGTCAGGGATTTTGTAGGATTATAGTCGGTGTGTGATCAACCAGTTTTACCAAACAGGTGCTGATGATCATCAACGCCACACGTAGGTTGAAACACAGTCATGTTTGGAACAACTCACTAAAATGGTTCCTTCAAAACTGTGTGTGCAAGTGTACCTAGTAAAGAACTGATGCTGTTTTAGCGCAGAGGGTATTACACAAATATTGGATTTGATTTAGATTTTCTTGTTCATTCACTGCATTTTGTTGATTGATGAAAATAAATGATTGGGTCACTTCCATTTCTGAAAGCCGCTTTGTTTACAGCATTTTTCACACCTGCCTAAAACTTTTGCACAGTATCAGAGAGAGCATATATATATATATATATATATATATATATATAATATATATGTATATATACAATTTAAAATATAAAATATATCTATTATATCTTTTCATATATCTTACTAGTATATCTATTATAACACTGAATTAGAGTGAGAAGGTGTTTGTCTGTTTGTGAGTTTATATAAGTATTTATAATTATATATATATATATATATATATATATATATATATATATATATAATGCAGAGAGCAAAGTCTCACAGACTTGCAGAGCAGGGAACTCATTAGAGCACTGGAGACCTCAGGAGCTGCTGTTACATGTTGCCTTTGCCAACAGGCTTCACCTCACCAGTGCTCCTGGTTGTACCTGAGAACCAGGAGATCTGGCATGGTGATGCCTGCAGCCGCAAGCTGGACAAATGGTGGCATGGCCATGGAGACTGCAGAGGAAAGACCTTCAACTACACATGTGAAGACTAGAGCAGCAGTGAAGTGTGTGACCTCTGCAGCCACCATGGCTTCTGGCTGCAGGAGGAGTGGTCCTCAGCTCATGGCGTCTGTAGCTGTAAAGGAAATCTTTACAATTCAAGGACAATCACATTTATTATTTTTATTCACATTTACTCTTCAGCTAAAAAGATGAGGCTAAAACAATATTTTTGTTCTGGATACCAATTTCTAGTATCTAGTGTTAAGTGGCTGATTCTAGTAAACAATCCTACACAGCAGAGTTTAGGAAGGCTAAATGAAACATGCAACATAAGTAGTGTACAGTCTTTAAACACTAGAGAAATAATTATAATGGTAATAGTGCATTTTAAAATATTTTGTAGTTTTTCTCACCTAGAAAACAGGGTTAAAATATTCATAAAAAGTGAATGAAATGCACACATTTATCAATATGACAGTTGAGAATGTATGTCTTGAAAAGAAATAAATAAAATATTAACACTGCAAGGGGCAATACAGATGAGCTGATAAAGCATTTGAGAGATAAAACATTGGCAAAATGGGCAGACCAAGTCCACAAGAGCTGCTGCGAATTCACAGTAGCAGGCATCACCTCTCCAGTGTACCTGGATGTGAAACAGGAGCTCTGGAGTGGTGACGCCTGCAACCGTGAGCAGGGGCACTGGTGCCTTAAGGAATGGCCACAGGCACAGCTCCTTCAGCTACTTGCATGAAGAGTAGAGCAGCAGTGGAGTGTGCAACCTGTTCACCCACTGTGGCACCTGGCTGCACAATGAATGGTCCTCAGGAGATCTGTCCTTAGTGGCTGCGACACAGAAATCCTTACCTTTCAAGTAAATTCAAGATCAACCAGTTCAAACAGTCTTTAGATGGAAACTAAACAGCAAAAAAGGTTTAAATAAACATACAACTAAATATTTCATATATACAAACATCAGTAAATATATAGATACACATGCTCCTACAATAAGCCATTTCATGAGACTGAATTGCTTCTAATATAAACAGCCAGCCTTCAGTCGCTCCTGATGCCTCCACATCGCCTATGACCGGTCCTTGGGTCTCCTTTTGAGTAAAGCTTTTCCATGGTCATATTTAGAGTCCCGTCACCCCGATCTCTGCTTCAGCAGCAGAAAGCAGAAATCCATCTCATAAGTCCAATGGTTGGAAGCACAGCTGTTCCAAAGCTCCTATCCAAGATGACCTTCACCTGCAAGGGCCATTCCAGAGCTCCGGCCCACAGATAATGATGTGAATGCTCCGGTCTCCAAATCAGTTACTGGGCCACCAATCCAAACTTCCTGTCTGCAGTTAAAGGCCCAAATTTTCAGTCTTCCAAATCCAGTGTGCTTGTAAGCAGCCATAAGTCTCATTACTAGCTAATGACAATGCAAATGCAAATTATTACCAGTCCACTGCTTCTACCAGCAGCTGAATATGGTGATTTTCAAGTTCATGTGCCTGTAGTCAAATGTATTGACACTACCCAGCCTGTTACTGCTCTGGATCTCTGCTTGGCCTCCAGAGTTCCTGTTTGTTGCTGAAAGTGTCACTGCTATGGCATTCTTCCCCAAACCTGACCAAAAAGGGCAACACCTCTCCAGTCTCTTAAGTCTCAGTAACTATGGCCAAAATAAACCATGGTCATTGCAAACATTGCCGATATAGTTTCCATACAACCTTGAAAGCGTCAGAATTCATGTAGGTGCTATCAGTTTCTGTTCCTCATCATAATGCTAACATCTGACAATGCCATCAATCCATTATAAAGTCAAGTCTCAATGCTATATACCTGCATCTAAAGGTGCCATAAGCTCTAGTTTGTAGGTGAGGTCATCACCTGAAAGAACTGTTACTCTAGAACTAGAAGACTAAAGGTCTTGCTGCCAATGCCCCTGCTAGCAGCTAAACATCTAGCAGCTACAACACCAGAGCATCTGTTCATGGATGAAAGTAGACAAGGACAAATCTGCCAACCACTCAACATCTGTTTAGTGGCCTCCACTTGGCCTGTTGAACTATCTAAAGCTAAACCTATGACCACTATTATCTCTATAGACAGCTAAAGATACTACTGCTCTATGCCTTCAGTGCCCTTACTCACAGCTGATGGCAGATTTCATTGTCTCTGCTCTATTTCAGCTGATACCAGTGCTGTTATAGTCTCCATATTTACACATGAATGTGCCTCCAGTCCAGAGGTCAGGCTGCAACTAGTAATGCCCCTACATATTGCGCCACAAGAAAATCTCCTGAAAATGCAGCAGAAGGTCTATTTCCAATTTGATGAAGCTACCTCTCCAGAATCAAAAGCCTAAAGCTGAAGGCGTCACCACTCTACATAGCCAGTCCTCATCTGAAGGCATCACTGCTCTATTGCCCTCCCCTGCCTCTGGTTTTGCTGTTGCTCAAGTCTCAGTAGCTGTGGCTGAAGGCTTAATTTCCACCTGATGATGCTGCCAATCCAGTCTTTAAGCATGAAAATGAGGGTATCACCACTCCAATGTCCCTACATTACAGCATTTCCTAGTTTTCAATGCCGGCAGCCATTTACATTAAAACCAAACACAAATCAATTTGCTCCAGAGGACAACTGTATCTGAACTGTTAGCCTGTACTCAAAAATGTGTCCACTTCCCATTCCAAAGGCTCTGAAGAAGCTCTCTGTAGCTGGGGTGTCCCATGGCTGACATTTCCTTCTTGCAGTTTAATCACTTCCTGTCTTCAGATGAAGGTGTTATAGTTACTTCTAAAGAACTCTCCATCCTCAGCTTGCCACTCATTGTCCTGTGTCTGTCCCATCATAACAGGATGTTCCTTCAATAATGTAGTTAAAAATTTTAAGCAGCTAAATGATTTAAGTATTCTACCATCACTTTTTTAATGACCCTTTCCAGTCTTCAGGGCAGTAAGAACCTCAGCAAAAAACTCCGGGTCGCAGTTCAGTCTCAGTATCTTGGCACTCATGCTCTTGGCAATGTTAAAAGTGCGCATTAAAAAGTCATTATGGTTCCTCTCAACGATGAAGGGTGTTTTTGGGTAGGTGGTATTACAACCAATGCAGCAGCATGTCACAAAAAAGCAGGTGAGCACCACTGCTTTCACATCCTTTAGGCTAGTCACCAAAGGTGACACAATGTCCTGGCATAACATGTATAGAAATACAATGGTGCCTGGGACAAGGACACATTTCTTCTGGTATTTTTTAACCAACAAAAAAAGGTCCACAGTATGGAGCCACAATCCAGGGTCATTTGGAGAGAGGTCTGTTAATAGGCTGCAACGGTGGCACAGGAACTCACCAAACAACCTAAGAAGTTCATTGGTGGATTCATCCCTAAGGACCATCTCGTGCTTGGTAGCCTGGTCTAACAGAACAGGAATGGTGTCTGTAGCTGTGAAGCTCAGAGTTAGTTCTTCCCTTCCTGATTGGATTATCTCCTTGTTCTGGATGGTGACATTATCCACAGTAACTTCATCCATGCTGTATCCAGAAGCTTGCGCCATGTGCCTTCTTCTCTTGCCTGGAGGTGCTCCAGGTGAAAACGGCACCATGGGTTGTTTTCTCTTCATCCCCGCTGTGAAAAGGTGTTAGGAAAAAGGGGGGGGGGGGGGGGGGTAGGGATCTTCCTGTGAGTTCCTGTACTCTTGTGGTTTAGGTCAGGAAGAATAAAACTGGAATACAATGGATTAGTACCTGAAAAAAGAAACACATAAATGTTTTCCTAAACATTAACAATTGTTCTAGATAGTATTTACCCTCATAGTCAAAAATTCTAGTCATTCTGGTCAGCTATCTAATTTTCTTTATTATACATCAGTATCAGAATCAGAAACAGAAACATTTATTGATCCCGAAGAAAACAGCTTAATTTACTATTGCCAGATAGACAGACAGATCCACCAGTAGACACAAGTAACAATGTGAAACTCATGAATATTTATATAAAATGAAGTTACAGCAGCAATAATACTTAACAACTCTTCTTAATGTCGATTACAACACATGTCGATTACAACAATGTCTGTAGTAAAAGTAATCAGATGAACAAAGGCAAATCATACACTAAAAGGTTCAACATCAACTGCAGCTTTATATCATCTTCATAATATCACAAGAAGTTCATGAACTTGCTGAAATGCTTTCCTGGAATGTAACATATTTTACTGTACATTATTTGTGCTTGCTTTGGAGATCAATACAATAAAAAACCCCCTTTCCAGGTTCTGTAGACCACTGGTGCTTTGCATTAAATAGGGCTAACATGTGGCTTTTGGAGCATGACTAGGATGTCCCATACATTATTTGTGCATTTACATCCTCACCTATAATTACAAAGAGGACAGAGTTTAAATCAAATTTGAATGAAATGTGTAAATTGTGCTGCATTGCTTTGTTTTATTTAGCCCGAACATATATTATAATCTACCCAGCCGCACCATTCACTTACACAAACAACATACCCTTCAGGAAAAAGTTTTACTGGAAAAAAATGAATTGCTCTCTACCAATAGTTTTCATGTATGGAATACATATAACTTTGCAGGCTGTAAATGATCAAAAAGAGCATAACAATCAAAAAACAGCTTTATAAAGACAGTAAAAAATACTTTCTCTGATGAAAGATAGAACTACAAGTAATGTAGCTGTATGTTATTTTAACATCAGGGACATTGTGAAACTTATGTTTCAGGATTATAAGGTCATGGGTTCGAATCCCAGACCAGTAGGTTGCCCTAAGGTACCCATGAGCAAGGTACTGTCCCCAGCACTGATGTTGGATTAAACCACCGAAGTGGTTTAAGATAATAAAGGAGACAATAAAGGACGCAACTGGATCATCATCTAAACATCTAAACAGAGATAAAAAGTAAATGTATCTCTCTATTGAGTTTTAATTGTATTTCATCCAGAGCAGCAAATTAGGATAATTAGCATGAAGCTAACCTTACATGCAGATTCCTATTACCCGGCTAGCAACAATTAGCTTTATAACAAAACACATCAACAGAAGCATTTTAAAAAGTGGATTACAAGGTTTTCCTTATAGACATTCCTGTGTAATTCTATGCTTGGCAGGCACGTTTACCTGTATTTAGTCTTGTTAGTGACAAGCTTAAAATGCACCATTGAGGTTTACATGCGGGGCTCTCCTACCACATCTCATTACTGCAATAATAGTAATAATGATAATAATGAGGATGATGATGATGATCTTCTTATTCTTTCGGCTGCTCCGGTTTAGGGGTCGCCACAGCAAATCAACCGTCTCCATGTCTTCCGGTCCTCTGCATCTTCCTCCTTCAAACCGACCACCTGCATGTCCTCTCTCACCACGTCCATAAACCTCCTCTTTGGTCTTCCTCTTCTCCTCTGTCCTGGCAGCTCCATCTTCAACATCCTCCTTCCAATATAATCCTCGTTTCTCCTCTGGACATGTCCAAACCAACGCAACCTTGCTTTTCTAATTTTGTCTCCAAAACATCTAACCTGAGCTGTCCCTCTAATATACTCATTTCTAAGCTTTCCTTCTATTATACTCATTTCTAAATGATGATGATGATGATGATGATGATGAATAAATAAATCAATTCTATGTATAGACCACCTTTCATACATTTAAACTCAACTCAACATGCTTGCCATTTTACAACAATTAATTACACATTCAATTGTCAGTCAGTCATTTTCTGCTGTTTATCCCAAGCGGGGTCGCAGGGGGGTGCTGGAATCCATCCCAGCTCACACAGGGCGATGGACAGGGGACACACCCTGGACAGGTTGCCTGCCCATCGCAGGGAGGAGCGAGACGGGGACGGCACCTTACACATTCAATTGAACATTTGAAAATAAACAACTGAACAAAATCTGCTCCCAGAAATTGATCTGGTCTTCACAGAAAAGCAAAGAACAAGATCAAACATCATATACTAAAAGAAAATACACAACTTTAAATAGGGACTTTAATTTTAATGTATTTATTTTTGTTAACAGCTAAGATAGTTTTTGCAAACTCATAATTTTTAGCCAAAACGCACAAGGTTCATATGTCTAGGTGTTAGTTGAGACTATGGGATCCGGGCTGACAGCCTCTCTCAGGCCACTGTGGTTTATTGAACCAGATTGGCAGACAGACAGGTACTTTATTTATGCAGAAGGAAATTCTAACTCTAGGTTTAATTTAATGTAGTAACAGAAACGCAGAGCTCAAAGACAACAGGCCGACCTGGAAGTTCCTGTACCTTCATTTTAAAGCAAAACTATTAAAAGGAAATTTGGCATTTTTTGAAAAATGCCTTACAGATTCTGATCACTGAAATACTCCTCCGTGTTCCTGCATAAAGAAAACGGAAAATAATTTAAAAGGAGTTTAAAAATCTAGTCTACACTCACGCCAAGTTGTATGTTGAAGTCAGATGGTCGAAGCAGTTGAAGAGTTTGTAGTTTTGTTGAAAAGGTTTGAGAGCTTGTGAGAGTGTCAGTGTCAAAGCAGAGCGGATCGCTTGCCTGGCAGCTGGAGCCGCGTCGCCCGGGCAACCAGGTTCCACAGCGCGAGCGCTCACGGCGGCACTTTGAGGCGTCATATAGAACTTAACGATGACTGATATCAAATATAATCATCAAGATCAAAGTGTAATAAACTACTGATACCACAACGAAACTGTGTTAGAAATTATTTATAGAAAAAAATATCAGCATGTTTAAATCTGTTATATTTAACACACTTTTCACATCTTAAAATTAACATCCTTTTTAGTATTTGCATTTATTAGCAACAACAACGATAATGATAACAATAAATTGAATAATAATAATGTATAATAATAATAAATAATAGTGATATCAACAACGACAACAACATCCTAATAATCATTATTATTATTATTGTCATATGCTATACTAATACAATATTTAATAATAATAATAATAATATAGTTGCTGCTATTCTTTAGAAACCATTGTAAATATATAAATATAGAACAATATCCAGCAATTTATTAGCTAAACAAAATGTATGACCTGGTGGCTGTGTGATGAATGGATGGATGGATGGATGGATGGATGACTACAACTATCACTTAAAATGACCTTTAATCATTTTATGTACCAACTTGCACTGGACCTGTTGAACTGCTGCGTACTGGTGAATCTTTTTGGAGCTGCATAAATAAATAAAAGGATTATTATGAATTATTGAGTTAAGATACTGAGTTAGAATACGTCCCTAAAACCACTTCTTCCAACCCTGCACTTTTATTTTTTCCATAGCATCATTTATGATACAGAATTATTATTTTCTGAATTTCAAAGTTTGCCCAAATCAGGCAACAACTGCCTCCCTCTGGCATATTTAGCAGTCTGAAATATATCTCTTCATATTTCTCTGAGAGTGAGGCTCTTCCGGCTCATTTCTAGCTACTGGCCTTGTTTAGATCACTTCAGACTCCTCTGACATGGACCTAACGCTGTTTCCGATTAGTGTGGACAAAATGGACATGATCTGCAGCTTGAGGTGAGGTTCAGGGGGAAAGAGAGCCATAAATCAGCAAAAAGAGCAGACAGGCACACCGATGTACTTAGTGGAGGAAAACGGGGGATAAATAAACAATGGCTACGTCACTTCCGTGCTGCGGAGCTGCAGAAGGCAAGATGGAGGGGAGAGGAGTGGAGGATCTGGATGCTCGACTTCAGGCGCTTGAAAACCGGGTTTACGGCGAACAGGGACGGAATAAGAAACCAGTGAAGGTAATATTGGAGCGGAAAGTGGGAATATGTTACTGACAACGGGCATTTTATTACTCGTCCGTTAGCCAGATGGGCTAAATGTGTCAATAACAATGACAACGCTCCCGAGAGAGAGAGAGAGAGAGAGAGAGAGAGAGAGAGAGAGAGAGAGAGAGAGAGAGAGAGAGAGAGAGAGAGAGAAAAGAAAGAAACTGAGTTTATTTTAGTGAAGCCACATTACATAGATACCTTATCACAGTGTCTTATTCAGTTTTCAGGTAGTAAATATAAGAATAGCTACAGTTAGCCCAGGGCTAACAACAGACTGGAGCTGATTCGGGTGTGGCATTGATTAAATTTCTATATTTATTTTGTTATTATAATTATTTGTTATTATTTTTTTGTTAAAGATGGACACACATGTAACAATCACAAAATCTAAAACGTAGATGTTGACAATCTATTATAAATGCAATGGAGATTGTAGAACTACAATTAAATGTTCAAAAAAGGAGCAGGAATAAGTTAATGCTTCTTAGTAGTTCTTCTGTTACTTATTAGTTAACACTAGTCCTACCCTTTTTCTCCACTTAAAGCTTGTTTTTAAACATTATATTTATTTAATCATTGCATCATTGTACAGCATATTATTATTATTATTATTATTAGACTTATATCTACTACTTGTTTATTTATATATATATTTATAATTTATTTGTCCCATTTATTATCAAAATATTACTGTGTACTGTGTATATTTGGTCACATAATAATTCTTCTTGTAGATATGTATATGCATCTTGGTAATATAGTATATATGTATATATATTTATATTTATATATTTATATAGATAGATAATTTATTATTACAGCTCCTGTACTTTTCTCCTTTCTCCTGTACTTGTCCCTCTTTCCTTATACCTCTATTTTTATATATCTTTTTTCTATTCTTTCTGTACATCTGTCACTTTTATAAGAGCCCTGTAACGCCCAAATTTCCCATTTATGGGATAATAAAAGATTACTCTACTCTACTCTATCTAATCATTATATTTAGGTGTCATCCAAATGGGTGCCACCAAAATTTCCCTAAGGAATCAGATACATTCTCACTATCATGCTCTTCATCAGCGTCAACATTTTCATTATCTATATCAAATCTATATTACATCATCAAGCTTGGAGAGACTCAGACTGGTAAGCATACAGAAATAAACTTAAAGATTATGTGAATATTGGGTACCTGATAGGTGCTTCCTCATACCTAGGTGGGTAATCGCTATAGGCTGTTTCTTAGTTGCTTTTCAGGTGAGCTGGTCACATGACTCTAACTACAAAAATTATATTTCTTTTAGTGTGCTGAATCTCTGGCAAGAATAAACACTGCCCTTGCCAACACTGCGAACAAGAGGGAACGGGTGAAGAATCTTCACAAGAAAAGTGAGGTTTCAAGCTTTCAGCTGAGCACCACTATACCTAATAAATATCTCGTTCAGTAATGACTTGTAAATATTTTAACTAGGTTATGTGCCCAACCCACATTGCACTGTATTGGTGAAGCTGTAGCCTTCCTTTCAATTACATATGTGCCTGCACATTGTGTTAATGATATAAAAAAAACAAAAACAAATTGAATTGATATTATTTGCCCTCAGTTTTCTCCACCTTCTTTCAACTGTCTTTGTCCCTTTTCTGTATCACCAGTCGAGGATCTCCTGAAGTATCTGGATCCTCAGTTCACGGATTATATTGCTGTGCCTGATGCCATGAAACTGGAATTCATATTAGCAGGTTAGTGAAATTCACTTGTGTAGAAGGGCTAAATCGGAACAACACAGGGCCGTCGCAGCCTCATGTTTTCTCCTCAAAAATGTCTTGGCCCATTATTTTTTGTTAGTACATGGTGTGCTTAGTAAGGTAGTTTAAGTCATAATGAACATTTCATCTCACAGGGTTTTGTGTTTGTGACCAGTTTATTATCAGGTCTTGTGTTTAATTTAGAATTGTATTTTTGTATTATTTTTTGTCATAAAAGTCTTTTTACGTTTTGTGTTAACTTGATTCAAAGACACCATCACTGATACTCTGAATTTGCTCTTGCAGAGGAAGATTTCCTGCGCTCCCAGGCTGCATTGTTGGAGCAAGTGAATAACTTGCAGCCACTGCTTGACAGTAATCACATTAAAGGTAAGTGTAGAGGAAGTGTGCCTGCTTCTACATACATCTGTTAAATGGTGATTTAACTGGTGATGGAATTATTGCCTATTATTGATTTTTTAAATTCAGTCTTCAGTACTTTTTTAGTAGTATGCTACAACGTATAACACCAAAAAGTTAACGATTTAACACTTAATTTTCCCCAATTTACTGACAGCTGTTCCCGAACTAACGACCAAAGTGCAACGTCTGTCCCAAATTCACATCAAGCAGCAGGTAACAAATTTTCCCATATTCTCTAAATGAAAAAATAAACCTTGTAGACATATTCTTGGATGTTTTAAGTAGTACATGTGCCCGTAACCTGTTTATGAGGCTGATTTTTAATACATGGGCTGAATAAATCTATGAATAATGAATAATGTAAATAGAGTGTAATGCAGCTGAGTAGAACTGTGGTTATATGGCTGGTTTTGGTCACTCTGCGTGTGTTTTGGGAGTTTTCTTTAAATGGCCATTATTCTTTTACCAACAGACTGTGCAAACCTTTTGAGCCAAACTGTATTTTGGAATTAAAGACAATAGGAAAAGGGGCTTATTACAAATGTTTAAATATGCATGTATAAACACAGAGTTGGTATATTAATAACAAGCTTCAAGGAATAGTTTTCCAGACTTCTTGAAGGACATTCTTCTAGGCTACCTTTTGTTCCTTTCTCTGTTGAGATGATCCCACACTGCGTCTGAGTCTGAAACTGGTCAGGTACAGGGGCTGGACTGAAAATGAGATTAAAAAACTAGGAAAATACAATAAAAACCTCCAAGAACGTCTGGCTCTTTGGAACCAGCATATAATTAAATGAAGGTTGGCTTTAGTTTTGCGAAGTACCTTTGTACCTAGGAGTTTTAAAAGTAGGTTTTTTTTTTCATAATATTGCTTGCACTTTTACAGGACCAAAATGAGGAGGTATCTGCAGGAGTCAGAAAGCTGTTTGAAGAATACAACAAAATGGTATCCTTCTTTGCACAATGGTTTCTCTGTTACATTAAAATTGTTAAAACACACACAAAAAAAAAGTCTTCAGAGATGTGAAAAATATTATTTTTTAATGATCTTTCCTTCCAAAACTCACATGTTGCTCATGTGGTCATAACTATTTATAACTGTGGCACTAAGCGGCTGAAGATGTCAAAACAAGCATTGTTCCTTAATTTTCATCCAGATATTTCTTTTATCGAAACAGTTTACTCAGTGGGATGAAACCCTACGGAAATATGAAGGACCCAAACAAGGGCAGCCAGTTGAATGATGGAATAGAACCTAATATTGGGAATATTAATATTAAGGATTATTTGTCTATATTTAATGATGCATTTACATTCACATGAAAAAAAATTTGGAAATTAGGATTACATTTGCCTTGATTAGCATTAGAGTTAAGATGCTTATTTCTGTTGGCTACAAATTCGGCAAAATAAAATAAAAGCTTGTTTCACACAGTAGAGCAGCATTGCTTAAAAAGTCCCATTTTTAGGCATTCATCTTCTTATGCTCATAGAATTTCTGTATCAACAGACATCCATATTTAATGTCACATTTTAAAAGTTCGTCCTGTTTTTCTTTTCTACACTTCCTCTGCGTTTTGCTTGTTGCTGACTAACAATAGCAGCTTAATCCTTCGTCATGTTGAGGTTGTAATCCTGAGAAATAAAGCAGAAATGTTACATTCTTCTGTCCCATGTCGCTTTGTCAAGATTACTCTATACTCCCATGATATATTACGTTGCACTAGTAACCCTGCTCCTCACATGTAGTTGTGTTGAAGGAGAGCTTCCATGCCTAGTTTATAAGTGTTTTTGAATCAGTGACTTTGTTTTGTGTTTATTTTCACACACTTTTTTATGGACCACAAAACTCACTCATTTTGCAAGCTGCTTGTCATTATTAGGGGGGCAGAGGGTGCTGGAGTCTGTCCCAGCTCCCACAGAGCAAAAGATGGGACGCACCCTGGACAGGTCGTCATTCCAGACATAAACACAAACACACACTCTCATACCTACGAGCAATTTATCATCTCCAATCCACCCGACATGGACTGGCTGGATGACTGACGGTGGGAGGAATCCAGAGCCCCCAGAGGAAAGCCAGATGCGGGGAGAACATGCAAAGCTCCCCAGTTCAGCTGTCAAGAACCACTGCATGCTCATCACCTCATACTCTCCAGCTTTCCAGTTTAGGGAGGATCATGTTGATGGCATGAAATACTACGATCCTTTCAAACAAAAGCTTGTCTTTAAAAAACTAAGACAATATATCTTTGGGAAACACAATCATTCTGCCTCTCAGGTTTATGATACAATTTTTTGTTGCTGCCTTTTAAATAAACCACAAGTTGGAACTAGCTGGAATGAATTAAGACGAAGAAACATATTTAATACTACATTTGTGGTGATGTTACATATAAAAAATGAATGAATTTGCTTTGTTCTCTGATTGCTAGGGTTAAGAATGTCTTTACAAATATAAAATCGTCTCTAAAGCAGAAAACACACACACACACACACAAATATATATATTTATATATGCAGTACTGTGCAAAAGCTTTAGGCAGGTGTGGAAAAAATGCTGTAAACGAATGCTTTCAGGATTATAAATGATTGTTTACAGGGCAGCGGTGGCCTAGTGGTTAGGGAGTTGCCCCGAAGATTGTGGGTTCGATTCCCCACTAGTAGGTTGCCCTGAGGTACCCCTGAGCAAGGTACCATCCCCGTCACTGCTCCCCGGGCACTTTCAATAGCTGCCCACTGCTGCACGGTGTTTGTGTGCATGGGTTAAATGCAGAGGTCCAATTTCGTTGTGGTTTGCTGTGGCCTTTCACTTTCTTTTTTTTTTTTTTTTTTTTCAATTGACAAAATGCAACACACGAACAAAAAAAAAGCAAACAAAAGAAAAATCTAAATCAAATCAATATTTGGTGTTACTACCTTTTGCCTTCAAACCAGCATCAGTTCTTCTGGCCCCCACAGAGCCCTGATCTCAACATCATCCAGTGTGTCTGGATTACATGAAGAGTCAAGTCAAGCCAAGTAGGATTTTATTGTCATTTCAGCCATATACACAGTACACAGTGAAACGAAATAACGTTCCTCCAGGACCCTGGTGCTACACACAAGACAACATAAGACACAACACGGGGCAACAAGTGCAGACAAGACAGACAACAACAGACGGCACGACAGACAGTACATACATCCATGGAGGGCTGCAGTGTTGTGGAACAAAGCAGCCCAGGTAGATTATGTGTAGCAGTGTGGTGGAGCAGTGTTATTGAATTTAAAGTGCAAGAGTGCAACATGACATAAATAAATGAATGCGGGATGAAAAGTGGACTAGGTTTAAGAGTTCAGATATTGGTGGTTTCAGAGTTCAAGAGTCTGATGGCCAGGGGGAAGAAACTATTTCCCATCCTGGAAGTGGAGGCCCGTATGCTGCGGAACCTTTTCCCGGATGGCAGGAGGGAGAAGAGAGTGTGGGATGGGTGGGAGGGATCATCCACAATGCTGGTTGCTTTGCAGATGCAGCGAGTGGTGAAAATGTCCTGTACAGAGGGCAGAGAGATCCCGATGATCTTCTCAGCTGTTCTCACTACCCGTTGTAGGGACTTGCGGTCTAAGACGTTGCAGTTCCCGTACCAGGCAGTAATGCAGCCGCTCAGGATGCTCTCAATGGTTCCTCTGTAAAAGATGGTGAGGATGGAAGGTGGGAGATGGGCTTTCCTCAGTCTGCGCAGGAAGAAGAGGCACTGCTGGGCTTTCTTTGTGATGGAGTTGGTGTTGAGGGACCAGGTGAGGTTGTTAGTGATGTGAACACCAAGAAACTGCTCTGGACCATCTCCACAGGTGAGGTGTTGATGATAAGTGGAGTGTGGTCCCGACGTGATCTCCTGAAGTCAACAACCATCTCTTTAGTTTTGTCGACGTTCAGAGACAGGTTGTTGGTTCTGCACCAGTCCGTCAGCTGTATCTCCTCTCTATAGGCCACCTCATCTCCACCACTGATCAGACCCACCACGGTTGTATCATCACTGAATTTGTTGATGTGGTTCGAGCTGTGCTTGGCTGCACAGTCGTGGGTCATCAGTGTGAACAGCAGTGGGCTGAGCACACAGCCCTGGGGGGCTCCTGTGCTCAGTGTGATGGTGTTGGAGGTGCTGCTACTGATCCTGACTGACTGGGGTTTCCCAGTCAGGAAGTCCAGGATCCAGTTACAGAGGGAGGTGTTCAGGCCCAGCAGCCTCAGCTTCTCACTCAGGTGCTGAGGGATGATGGTGTTGAATGCTGAACTGTAGTCGATGAACAGCATTCTGACATAACTGTCCTTTCTGTCCAGATGAGAAAGGGCCAGATGGAGAGTGGTGGAGATTGCATCGTCCGTTGAGCGGTTGGGACGATATGCAAACTGCAGGGGGTCTAGTGAGGAGGGGATCTGAGACTTGATGTGCCTCATGACCAGCCTCTCGAAGCACTTCATGATTATGGGTGTGAGTGCGACGGGACGATAGTCGTTGAGGCAGGAGATAGATGGTTTCTTTGGCACTGGAATGATGCTGGTGGTCTTGAAGCACCTTGGAACAACAGTGGTGCTCAGAGAGATGTTGAAGATGTCAGTGAGAACATCTGCCAGCTGTTCTGCACATCCTCTGAGCACACGACCTTGAATATTGTCTGGACCGGCAGCTTTCCATGGGTTGACTCTGAGAAGAGA
Source organism: Hepsetus odoe (assembly GCA_017165825.1). Taxonomy (NCBI): domain Eukaryota; kingdom Metazoa; phylum Chordata; class Actinopteri; order Characiformes; family Hepsetidae; genus Hepsetus; species Hepsetus odoe. The sequence goes on along the minus strand of CM029379.1, from coordinate 6,488,166 downwards.
TCTTCTCACCTCGGCTGTGGTCAGACAGAGAATCTGGTCGTTCGGAGGAGGGGTGGTCTTCCTCATTCTCGTGTCGTTCACTGCATCAAACCGTGCGTAGAAGTGGTTCAGCGCATCTGGGAGGGAGGGGTCACCGTCACAGGCAGGTGGAGATGTCCTGTAGTTGGTGAGGGTCTGGATGCCCTGCCACATGCGCCGCGTGTCACCAGTGTTCTTGAAGTGGCCATCGATTCTCTCTGTGTGAGCACTCTTTGCTGCTCTGTTGGCCCGAGACCGGTTTGCCCTTGCTTTTTCTTAGGGTGGCCTCGTCCCCTGACTTGAAGGCCTTGTCCCGGGTTCTCAGGAGTCTGCGCAGCTCCGCGGTCATCCATGGCTTCTGGTTGGGATGTGATATGATGAACTTGGAGACAGTAACATCCTCAATGCACTTGCTGATGTAGCCAGTCACTGAAGCTGTGTACTCCTCCAGGTTGTTGGAGTCACCGTAGGTTGCAGCCTCCCTAAACATGTCCCAGTCGGTGCGTTCGAAGCAGTCCTGAAGAGCAGAGATGGCTCCTGTGGGCCAGGTCTTTACTTGCTTCAGGGTGGGCCTCATGGGTCTGTACGCTGGGATCAGCAGAACAGAGATGTGGTCTGAGTGTCCGAGGTGGGGGCGGGGCTCTGCTCTGTACGCGCCGGCCATGTTTGTGTAAACACACTCCAGCGTGTTTTCCCCCCTCGTTGCAAAGTTCACATGTTGATGGAATTTGGGGAGAACTGACTTGAGATTTGCATGGTTGAAATCTCCGGCAACAATAAACAATCCGTCTGGGTGATAGTTTTGGAGTCCGCTGATAATTCCATAAAGTTCAGCCAGCGCGCTGTTAGCATTAGTGCTGTTAGCGCTAGCGCTGGGTGGGATGTAGACCGCCGAAATAAACACTGTAGAGAACAGAGGCAGAAGGATGTGAGGAAGCCTACATCCACAGAAGATCTGTGGTTCGTTCTCCAAGATGTTTGGAACAACCTACCTGCCAAGTTCCTTCAAAAACTGTGTGCAAGTGTACCTAGAAGAATTGATGCTGTTTTGAAGGCAAAGGGTGGTCACACCAAATATTGATTTGATTTAGATTTCTCTTTTGTTCATTCACTGTATTTTGTTGATTGATGAAAATAAATAATTAACACTTCTTTCTTGGTTTACAGCATTTTTTCCACACCTGCCTAAAACCTATATGCACAGTATTGTATATATATTCAGTCATTCAGAGAGCTAATTGGATTTTGTGTGTGGAACCTGACCTGTTTAGTGAATGGATATTGTATTGTGAAGTATTTATTTTTTATTAAAAAGAAAAAATATGTTCTTGAATTTATAGTGTTTGTGATTCAAGTGTCCTCTGAAGATACACCTGTTCAAGGAATGCCTAGGAGACAAACCTCCCCTATCTCGCTCTGCACTTATACTTTTCTAAACTTTCTTTTCTTCCATACTTGTAAAAAAAAACACCTTTTGGCACTGATTGAATATCTGGGACAGTGTATTTACATTAGTCAGATACAGAGTTTATATGTTTGTTACTTGGCTGGGAGATTAATCAGCAGTTTTGTAGCAGATACTAGAATAAAGAACAGATGTGGAGATGAATCACTGATTTAAGATGAATGTTGTAGATGTAATATGCAGCCTGGCCTCTAGAGGTCGCCTATTCCAGCAGGCGTGAAGGGGCGGAGCTCCAAGGGCACCAATGGCAGCGCGCCGTTTAGGTTCGGTGGAGATTTTGAAAGTTGTGTCGGTCAAAACACGGATTCTTCTACAGATAACACTATAAAATAAAATATTCAGTCTACGATCGACACCTGTTTTTGAGAATTTTCCCCTCTGTCCACGGTAAGTACTGTACCTGAAGCCTGGACACTCGTTAACGTTTTATTTCTAACGTTTGCTGCTGTTTATGGGTGGCTAACGCTAATGCTAGCTCGGGCGTTTTTATTTGTCCTGAATGTTTCTGTTTCTGCTCAAAGGAGCCAATACAGGTAGCATGTTGTACCTGTTAGGCTGGTCATGACGGACGAAATGTACTGTGTTAAGTTACTTTTCGGTTAACGTTAGCATGTAAACTGAGTTAAGCCCCAAAGCAACGGGTTTAAACAATCCACAGCAGATCAGCCGTTTCTCTTTAAAGGCCTTCCTGCTAATCTGAGGCCAGATCAGCTAAAAACATAACATCGCGAAGGATATTTGGGGTTTTCCACTCGGCAGCATTCCTCAGTTTATCCAGATAACTTAAGCCCATGACAAATCTGTCCAATAGGAGAAGAGCTGAGGGATGTTCCAGACAATGCTCCACTTTATGCTTAACAAATCTGGCTAAGTCCACAACCCCACTGTTGGGAATATTCTTTATGTTTGTCTGATTTGATTTCTTTTGAGGAGAGAATAACTTGATCGCTTTTCTAGGTATGGATGAGGAGGAGAGCTTTGACCGGCAGCTACAGCTTGACATGCTGTGTCAGAAGCTGGAGAAGATCAAGAGATACTACAATGATGGTGACCCTGCCATGATCTTTATCCTTAAGCTAATATTTATATCGATCCAAAAGGAGACATTCGAATGTTTTCTAACCATACAATCATTTGTTGCTTTTCTTACAGATGACACAGACAACATCAACCAGATCATCAGTTCTAACTCGCCAGACACTTGTCATAATTTTCTCACCAACCTGGAGAAGAAAGGAAATCCTCATGCCGATCCCAGTCTTCTCTCCAAATTAATTGATTTTTACACTCGAGTTTTTTCAAGCATGCCATTGGGAAAATACAGCCAGAATGTTAGCTATGCAAAGATGCTGGTCAGATTTGCGGAGCTGAAAGCGTAAGTTCCTGCTTCTCGTAACATATTAGTGATCTGGTCATTTGAAACCCGTTTCTGCACGTTTAAAGTTATTCTTACAGACTATAGAATTAAAAACTGGATGGAAATTATTTGGATTGAGAATTGCCTGAAAAAAATGATCTCTCCTTCAACAGTATCCAAGATGTCAGTGATGCACAGGACAGTTTTGACATAGCAAGATCCCACTGCAAAGATTTTGCCTTTGTCCACATTGCTTATGCACAGTTTGAGCTTTTGCAAGGTGAGAAAAAGGCTGCTGCTATCAGACTAAAACAGCACTTTTATGCACATAATTACTTTTACAAATGAGTTCATTTATTTTATATAATGTATAATTGTAGAATATAATGTTTTAGTTTTTTTTTGCTTTTTTCTGAACAAACAGGCAATGAGAAAAAAAGTGCTTGGATTCTACAGAAGGCTTTGGAAATGGGTGCTAAACCCTTAGAAAGCTTGGAAGCTTCAATACAGAATCTCAGATTTGGAAAGCGATGTCTTCTCTCTCGGGAGGATAAAGAGAATATTGCAGGTTTTCTTCTTGATTTAAGATACATATGTTGGGAAAAATATATATCCACAGCATTAAAACCACTGGCAGGTAAAGTGGATAACATTGATTATCTCATTGCATTTGTAAAGGGATACATTATGTTAGACAACAAGTGAACAGCAGGAAAAAAGGCAAGTTTGAGTATCTGAGCAACTTTGATAAGACCTAAATTGTAATGGCTGCATGACTGGGTATGATCATATCCAAAACATCAGCTCAAAACAAGGGCGTTCTTACTTACAGGATCTGGAAGAATATATAGCTTTTTTTGGCAGTGGTTCCAATGCTTTGGCTGATCTGTGTGTTATAATAAACATTTCAAATGATAAAACTATTGGCAGTAAGTGTTTGAATGACCAGGAAAATGTATTTGTTTTCAGCGACTGCACTTGAAAATGCACAAGAACCTCTAAGAAGTGGTTCGTTTAGTAAAAGTGTCTCGCAAAAGTCCGATGCATCATGTGATTTCCAACTTGCCAGTAAATTTTCTTTAGGGTAGGAGACAAATCTACCTATATTTATAATATTGATTTTTGTTTAAAACATACATTGGATTTATATTCCTTTAAAGATATTTTAATATAATAAAAACTTTTTTTTCTTCTTTGGAATCAGAGCTGATCAGAACAGTCCACAAGATGACCTCCCTGTCTGGAGGTCTAGCTCACAACACAAAAGATCAGTGGCCATGGTAAGATGGAAAATTCAGTTTTTATTCAAAGAATTGAGCTTACACAGATAAAGATGTTAATGTTTCTTTTCCCTTGTAGCCTGGGAGGATTCCCATGATCCCCCTGTCTATTCCTGAAAATGAGAATGTTGTTTATAAGCAGGAGGCTCCAGGCCATGGCAGTAGTTTGCCTAGGTAAGTCTTTAGCGCTTGTGATATTGTTTGTGTCATGTCGTTGTATTTTAGTGTGATCTTTCTAATTGATATTTTATTACTAGGCCAACATATCGCTCTGTATTCTCTCTTTCGTCATCAAAGAAGGGTTCTGCAGATGGAGACTCTTATAACTTGCTAAATTTAAAGGTATTTAAATAACATTGTTGTAGAAGTAATAAAGAGTAAATACTTTATTTATTTATTTATTTTTTTTTTTTTGCTGTTTTTGATTGTGTGTATGTACTTTTGGATATTTGTGTAGCCACCCATTATTAGTCCAGAGCCACGTCCTTGGGAGGACATTGCTGAAGCGGACTCCACCACAACACTCCTTCACAGACCAGAGAAGAAAGAAGCCATTAGACTGGATGGTACCACTTTGTATTTAGATATTTTAAGTTATTACTTCTCAGTACTGAATCTTCTGCCGCATTTTCATTTTAATAATATATTTTATATTTTTCCTTTCAGATACTACTAGCAACATCAATCAGATAATTAGTTCAAACTCTCCGGAAACCTGCTTAACATATCTCACCAACATGGAGAAGACTGGTGATCCATACGCAGACGGCACTTTTCTCTGCAAATTGCTAGATTGCTACTCTAAAGTGTTCTCCAAACTTCCCCTGGCACGGCATAGTAAAACTGAAAGCTATGCTCGAATGCTTATCAGATATGCTGAATTGAAAGGGTAAATAAGTTTAAGTGATTAACTCATGCCTTGCTGGATTAGCACGTAAAACATGATGTTGGAAAAAATGTTCCCTTTTCTGTAGGATTGAAGATCCTGATGATGCTGAAGACAATTTCATCATTGCCAGAACCAATAGCAAAGCCTTTGCCTTTGTGCATATTGCCCATGCACAGTTTGTGCACTCACGAGGTGGGTGAATATTTGTCCTTTTTCTATTTACTGATCTGAATTTCATCTTGCACATGCAGAGTCAGGGACACCCACTGTTAGAATAACTTTACCCATCCAGAAAGGCTTTAAACACATTTCTGTTGTTCTGCAGATATATAGGCTAATTAGCCAACACTGGGTTTAGGACCTGTTTCAACATGTCATTCAGCATCCCATTCAATTAATGTAATGTTTCTATAGAGGTAGTATAAGGTTTATGTATGTAATTCAACAACTGTCAGTAATTGGTGTACTAGGTGTCCTTAGAACCAGTGTGAGTGCTTTTGTATATGCATTGTATGCTCACACAACACCATGTGCATCTATAAATAAATGTAAACATAGTAAAATTGTCCAGTTTCATTTGGTTTGGCAGGTAACACTAAGAAAAGCACTTACATTCTGCAGAAGGCATTGGCATCGAATGCGAAACCAGTTGAACTTCTTCAGGTAGCAATTAAAAATTTGAAGTCTGGGAAGACTCAGTTGCTTCTAACCCAGGATAAAGAAGACATTGCAGGTTAGTCTGTGAAATTTTTTTTTTTCTTTTTTTTTTTTCTAGATTGTGATACTCTGTAAATTAATCAGCCATTAAGTTACCTTACATTCTTTGGGTTCATTTCTAAACAGATACAGCAGCCACTCGGAATGATGGAGGAGAAAAAGAAGAGAATCCATTATGGGTTTCTGCTAATAATGGGCAAGCAAAACCCATTATGGAGAGTTCATCAGATTGGAAGATTCCTGCCCGTATCAACAGATATGCTTCTCCGGAGGTATGACTATGGAAAGAGACTATTTCAGGGGAAGTGAATAACAACAATTTTTTTCTCTGGTGGGGATATAGTAAGTAGCAAGTAAGCATTCAGATCTTGAACTTAATGTGTTGTAAGCAGAAAAATCATCAAGCGTAAGGATCTGAGGAAATCATTAATGTTATGGCTGGTCATTTAATTTTGGGTGAAATTGTGGAACGTTTGTATTTTTATGAATTTAGTGAAACCTCTTGGTATTCTCAATTTAAATACATTATAGTATGTTTTCTTTTGCTTTGTTTGTCATGTTCAATGCTCTTGTATATGTATGACATATTCTTCAGGAACAAAAGCCAGCTGTAGGTCCTCTTCCTACTCCAGGGCCTCTTTATTCATTGAGAACTCCCTCTGCATCAGTGCCAGCCAGGTTAAATCCAGCCATCAGCAGTCAGACACCCAACTACAAAGACCTGAAACCGAACAGGTGATGATGCAGCAATTCAATTAAGATTTTTAAATCTTTAATTAAACTACATACTGCCTTTAACTGTACTATTGTAGTTTGACCTGTCATTCCTTTTTCCTAGTTTTATCACGCCTGTGGTGAAACAGGGACCACCGATTGTGTCCGTTCCATCTACAGCTCAGAAAGTCAGTCACATACAGTTACCCTGCACTCCGCAGAATCAGTTGCAACAGTCTTGTACACAACAGACATCACAGGTAATGGCGGGGGGGGGAAAGCTGCCAGGGATTTCAAAATTTTCCCAGAATTTCTTGCATGGTTAAATATAATCATGTATGTTTCAATTCAGAAATAAAGAGTTTAGGCTAGTGTGGCATCAACCTTAACTCCGGTAACTTGGGATGTTTGACTCTCAATGAATTTGTGCTTTCAGGGTTCTGTGACTGCCTTCACCAATGAGTCCATCACAATCAAAGGCAGGCAGTTCTTCATTCTGAAGATGATAGGGAGAGGGGGTTCCAGTAAGGTATGTAAAGGTCAAAGTGTCTAGTGATTATGCATGCAATTTACACATATAGCTTTGTTGTTTGCTGATGGAAAATATGGCATACACCGCCTTTCAGGTGTACCAGGTTCTGGATGAGAAGAAACAACTATACGCTGTGAAATATGTTAACTTGGAGGAGGCAGATGCCCAAACAATTGAAAGCTACAAGAATGAGATTGAGCATCTAAACCATCTCCAGCAGTACAGTGACCAAATCATCAAGCTCTATGACTAGTGAGTGTGTCTATTGCTCCAGCTTCACTGCTGGCATCTATATATCCAATGAAAGAAGAGGATGAATTTCTAGAAACTTGAATTCTGTTCTCATAATCTCTGCTTCATTTCTTCCTAATCTGTTTATTCAGTATCTGTTTATAATCCCAGGGGTGGTCTAGTGGTAGGATACTTGCCTATGGACCTATGGCTCAAGAGGTCCCAGGTTCAAATCCCACCTCTAACACTACCACCACTGGGTCCCTGAGCAAGACCCTTAACCCTGAGTTGCTCCAGGGGGACTGTCCCTGTAATTAGGACATGGAAGTTGCTCTGGATAAGAGCGTCTGCTAAATGGAAATTTTTACTGGCTGTTTCCAGTGAAATCGCTGATAGCTACATCTACATGTTGATGGAGTGTGGCAGCTTGGACCTCAATACCTGGTTACGGAATCGCAAGACGGTCAACTCCCTAGAGAGGAAGTTCTACTGGAAGAACATGCTTGAGGCTGTGCAGACTATACATAAACACGGTGATTTTGCAATGCCAGCTCTATAGTATGAGATGAGATTATACATTTGTTTTCTTTGTTCTTTGAATTGATTTATTTTTCTCTTTTTTAAGGTATCATTCACAGTGATTTGAAACCGGCTAATTTTGTGATTGTGAATGCATCTCTGAAGCTCATTGACTTTGGCATAGCCAACCACATTCAACCAGATATGACAAGTGTTGTTAAAGACTCACAGGTTAGTCCAGACATTTTTTTAAATTCCTGCAATGAGTTGCTTTTAATCTATGTGCAGAATTCATAACTCGAGTGCTGTACTTCAGGTGGGAACACTAAACTATATGCCACCGGAGGCCATAAAAGACACTTCTTCTAAAAGTGGAAAGCCAAGGTCAAAGGTAAATGAATTTCCTTAATACTTTGAATAATCATTTTGTGTTCATTAGGGATGTGCAGTGATTTTTATATATATTATAGCGGTCTGATGCAAGTAATTGTTCTAAATAAATATATATAGAACAATTACTTGCATCAGACAGCTATTTAGATATGCCAGATATTTCAAATCGATTTTGGATAATCGATTAAGCATAATGTTTAGAAAGCTGAGCTACTTAGTTCAAATGTATGGATTTTATTATTGTTACTGTAATATTATCATCAGCCCATAGCTCCCACTTTGGTGCTCCCAGTTCTTTAGGTATATCATTGTTTATTATCCTTTACAAACACACATGATTAAAACCAAATGTTGTGGTCAACAGATCAGCCCAAAAGGAGACGTATGGTCACTTGGATGCATCCTGTACTGCATGACTTACGGGAAAACCCCTTTCCAAAATATTACCAACCAGATCACCAAACTGCATGCCATTATTGATCCATCCCATGAGATTGATTTCCCAGACATTGCTGAGAAGGATCTGCTAGATGTACTGAAGGTCTGCTTTATATTCTATTTTAAAGGCGGGGAACATAAAATTTGCATAATTGAATGCCCTTATAAAACTGTTTAAAATATGAACAAATCTCTTCCTGTAGCGTTGTCTGATTCGGAATCCCAAAGAACGGATTTCAATTGCAGAGCTTCTTGACCATCCATACTTAAGGCTGCAGCCTCAGAAACCACCTGAGCCAGGTCACCCACGAGTATTCAGATTAGTTGGATGTGAAAATTTGCCATTAATTTGTTAAACTGGCAAATGTATAGTTAACTTTTTTTTTTCCCTACTTTTTTTTTTCCCTACTTTTTTTTAACAGAAACATGCAACAATGACCTGAAGAGAATTCTGAACGAGCTGGCTGCTTTACAGTCTCCAAACAGCATTGCAAGAGCTGCTAGCGTGAGTATATTCAAACTGAATGTCCCCCCTTATGCCCTGTGATCACTTAGACTATGGACCTGCAACTGAACATGTCTATCAATGTTCAGCCTCAACATTTTTTTCCCCCTCCTGTCTCCACAGAATCTTGCAAAAATGTGTAATAGTGGGAGGAAACTAGATGTTTCCGAGTGTGTCAAGGGTTCAAGTCAGTCCACATGGAAGTAAAGAGAGTGAACTAAAAGGCTGAATCATCATGGGAGTTTGAGAAAACTGCCAGTCAGTGGCTTAATTTTTTTTTTTGTCTTTTGAAAGTTCTGTTTCATTTTCCTATTTTACTTAGCTAATTCATTTTTCTAAGACCAGAATAATTCTGACATGCCACTGCATTTCTTTCCCAGAAAACCAGTCTGTTAACTTTGTGCTCGGCAATTAACATGCCACTTTTCTTAAGACATTTTAAAGAGGTTGTAATTTTCACTTTCATCTTTTTTTTTTTTTTTTTTTTTATTTTTATTATTTTTTTTTTTTATATAAAGGCCACCTTCCCTTCTGTTTCTGTCTGTATGTTCATGTATAATGTCCTCACAAATAAACATACCCTTTACAGAATAGTTGTGAGATGTTTATCCATTTATTCTTGTCACCTTATTCAACCATTGATTTCTGAGCTGCTTATCTGAGCTACGTTATCCTATCAGATGTTATCCTATCAGACAGATGTGGGTCACTTTATCCTCAGCCAAACCAAAGAGCAAGAATTTACCCAGGACAGTGACACACACCACAGTACGCACAGAAACTTGGTGGTACCTTACTTAAACATTATATTTATGTAAAGATAAATGCCCATAGTGCCAACTATTACTAGTTTTAGAGTGATTTAATGAAAGCTTTGAATGCAAAATATCAATTTAATCACAAGTTAATAAATCATTTATTACGATTATGGGTAGTTCATTAGTTATTTAAGCAAGAAATGTAAATTGTTTAGGGGGTTTGTTGAAACAACCAACGTACAAAGAATGGTGACCAGTAGCCCATCGTTAAATATTCCAGTCTCGTCACAAACTTCCTTATCATACCTTTACCAGTTTATATCAATATAGCAGTGTCTGGCTTGGACGGCATGGTGACACAGTAGGTAGTGCTGTCTCCTCAGAGAGAGAAGGTCCTGAGGTTGATTCTCAGGCGGGAAGGTCAGGGTTTCTGCTAAATTGCTCCCTAGATCTGCGTGTGTCTCTGTATCTGCCCTGTCCAGGGTGACTCCTTGCCTTTGACCCTGTGAGAGCTGGAATAGGCACCATGACCCTCTTAGGACAAGCAGTTATGAAAATGAGTGAGTGAGTGTCTGACTTTGACATCTTCACTGTTTGAGCTATTCTTTGTCAAACAAAGGTTTGTTCTAATCTGATTCTTGGGAAAATGGTCCATTTCTTACAGAGAGAGCATTAAAAAGGCATTTCCTTGTAACAAGTGCACAGGCAGATTCTGACTTCAGTATACATGGAGTTGAGGTTGAGATATTCCTGTTGCAGTCAAAAGCAGAGGCAGACAGGAGAGGCGAGACTGTTGTTTTGGACATGTACAGAGGAGAGGCGAGGTTGGGAGAAGGATGCTGAGGATGGAGCTGCCAGGAGAGAGGAGGAGAGGAAGGCCAAAGAGGAGGTTTATGGATGTGGTGAGGACATGCAGGCAGTCGGTGCGAAAGATCAAAACAGAGAGAGACAGGAAGACATGGAAATGATGGAGATTTAAAAAAGAGTTTATTACTACAATGAAATAAATAAATTTACCAACTGGTCAGGGCTCTGGTCAGGAGAGAGAGAGAGAGAAATAACACCTAAATTTGTTATTTTTAATACATTTATTTATTATTTATTATTACATTTATATTCATATTTCTGCTACTTGTTATTTATATGTATAATTCATAACTTATTACCGTGTATATTGTAGATATGTATATGTATATATATAGATATATATATATATAGATAGATAATTTATTATTTATTTATAGCTCCTCTTTTAATCTCCTGTACTTGTTCCTGTTCTCCCTCTGTATCTTTATATTTTTTTTTTCTTCTCTTTCTATACACCTGTCTTTTTTAAGAGCCCTGTAACGCCCAAATTTCCCATTCGTGGGATAATAAAAGATCACTCTACTCTACCTGTGAGTGTAATGATCCAGGGTCCCTTTAAGAGCCTCCCACCGTTTAAGCCAATCCGCGCCGTCGCCTGCTGATGACATCACGCCACCTTTCTGCTCGCTGTGTGTTCGCGATGGCGGCGCTGCGGTTTCTCCTCAGGAGTGTGAGCTGCTCGTCCTCTTGTGTGAACAGCTCTGTCGGTATAACGCCGCTCAGACTTTCCCCGAGCTGCACCAAAACGCAGCAAAGACATGCGGCGCATTTCACCTTCCAGCCTGACCCCGTACCCACGGAATATGGTAGGAAACAGAACCCCGCTCCCGTCACTGACCTCGGTTCAACACAACAGCGCTCCTGTCCTCCGTGTCTGAACTCACGCAGTTTAACACTGACCTCAGATCAGTCTGACAGCGCTCCTGTCCTCTGTGTCTGAACAGACACAATGTAACACTGACCTCAGATCAGTCTGACAGCGCTCCTGTCCTCCGGGTCTGAGCAGAGAACAGAACTCACCATTTAATGACCCTGAGCTCTGATAACCAGCAGTCCGCTCTGTAAATCTTGGCATAAAATGATTTAAAGATCATTGTCGCGCATTGCAGCAGCAATTTTATGGTCCTCTCTTTTATTAATGTATGTTTAAGCTGCTGCAAATCATTGCTGAATTGTGTTTATGCAGTTTTTCATGTTTTTTTTTGTGCATGGTGAGTTTGTTTATATGCACACAGAATAAGCTGCTCTTGGATTTTCTTGTTTTTACTGCTGTTTTCATGATGCTTAGCCTTGTGTGTTTATTCCCTCCAGGCCCCACCACGAAGATGAACTTATTCCAGTCTGTCACCAGTGCCTTGGACAACACGCTTGCGAGTGACCCCACAGCAGGTGTGACCGTGTCCCTTCTCCCTCACTTTTTCACTTTACAGGACTGGGATGGTTTTTCTGCTGTTGGGAGTCGGTCAGAAACAGTACATGCAGGACTGGTCACGACACATCTCTCACCATCCTTGCTGTCATGATGTTCTTTCTGACAAAGATTTTATTTCTGTGTGCTTAAAAATATTAGTCTTTTTTTGCACTCGTTTTTGCATAGAAGAGGTAGAATCCCTTTTAGTAGAATAGCTTTAAAAGCTGAATCGCTAGTTCTTGGGACCAGTAAGCAGTAAGTGCAGTGGCCTCGTGTTTAGGGCAAGGTACAGTCCCCATCACTGCTCCCGTGGCGCTGGATATGGCTGCATCCTGCTGCTGTGTGTGGGGGGGTTAAAAGCAGAGATTTTATTTCGTTGTGTCTAAAGATTGTGGGTTCGATTCCCTCACCAGTAGGCTGCCCTGAGGTACCCTTGAGCAAGGTACTGTCCCCGTCACTGCTCCCCGGGCGCTTTCAGTAGCTGCCCCCTGCTGCACGTATGTGTATGGGTGCAACGCAGAGGTTGAATTTTGTGTTGTGCTGTGCTGCGTTTCACAGTGACGAGGGTTGCCACTTTCAGTTTCACTTTCAAAGAGCTGAACAGTAAAATGAGAAAGTAGGATGTACAAAAAACTAAAAAGAATAGTTATAATAAAGATTATAAAATCAAAGAAAAAAATATAAATGAGTAAAACAACAACAAAAAAAATAAAGCCATAACAGATTGCAGAGACAAAATACATAGTGAATAAAAATAAAAGAAAAGTGCACTGGCAGAGGCTAACCTAAAGCCTGCTGAAAGGTGAGTTTTCAGCCTTAAACTTTAAACTCGGCTTTAAACTGACAGTTTGTGGTACAGGAGGTCCAGTATTTAAAAAAAAAAATACAGGAGCAGTGTTGTCCCAGCATTAATACTAACATGATCTGTACGTGAATGTGATGACATGCCGATATGAGTTTTTTTTTTTTTTAACTCTTTATTTATTAGTTGTTTTAATGACAAAACATAAAGGAAATTAAATAACATGTATTTGCAAAGACGTAATTACAGACACACAGTACTGTGCAAAAGTTTTAAGCAGGTGTGGGAAAAAAATGCTGTAAACAAAACGCTTTCAGAAATGGAAGTGTTAATCATTTATTTTCATCAATCAACAAAATGCAGTGAATTAACAAAAGAGAATCTAAATCAAATCAATATTTGGTGTGACCACCCATTGCCTTCAAAACAGCATCAGTTCTTCTAGGTACACTCGCACACGGTTTTTGAAGGAACTCGGCTGGTAGGTCGTTCCAAACATCTTGGAGAACTAACCACAGATCTTCTCACATCCTTCTGTCTCTTCATGTAATCCAGACACACTGGATGATGTTGAGATCAGGGCTCTGTGGGGCAGAAGAACTGATGCTGGTTTGAAGGGAAAAGGTAGTAACACCAAATAGTGATTTGATTTAGATTTTTCTTTTGTTCGCTCACTTTGCATTTTATACATTGATAAAAACAAACAATCATTATTTATATTTCTGAAAGCATTCTTTGTTTACAGCATTTTTTCACACCTACCTAAAACCTTTGCACAGTACTGTATATATTTGGAGCAGAGGTGGCTTAGGGTTTTAGGAATAGGCACCATGATCGGTTGTGGGTTTGAGGCCCAGACCAATAGGTTGACCTGAGCTACCCTTCAGCAAGTGCTCCACAGGAGCTGGATGTGGCTGCCCGCTTGTGGTTGTGGTAGTTGTGGTTCATGGTTTGCTTTGCTGTGGTGTTCACACTTGCACAATTGTCACTTTCACTTTCATATAACTGTGACTGAACAAAGAATGGGGGATACACTAGCCATTATAGTTGCACAGATTTACACAACTAACAGCTGTTACACATGACCAAACTTTATTATTAACACCATGTTTTACGATCTCTGTCTCTTTTCTGAAGTCATTTTTGGGGAAGACGTGGCCTTCGGAGGGGTGTTCCGGTGCACTGTTGGTCTTCGGGACAAATACGGTGAGTATTGCATTATGGCTGATTCTTCATCAAAACATTGTGTTTAACAGGGAGTGAAAAATAAGTAGGCGGGCTGAAATTCTTCCAAAGCTCATCCAAAATGCCGAAAAATGTTAATTAAAATCTCCTGACCTGGGGAGCAGCAATGTCCACATTGAGTGGTACTTCAAAGCGTGCTCTCTCCCACAGAACAGAAGAGCGTCATGGTGTGTCCCAGTACTTTGGTTGTTGAATTTGTTGTGGAGAAAAGGATGGACTGCAATGGACTGGGGGTCTGTCCAGGATGTTCCCCCACCTTTTGTTCTGCCAGGGGCAGCTGTGGCCTAGTGATTAGTGAGCCAGACCAATACGTTGCCCTGAGGTACCCTTGAGCAAGGTACTGTCCCTTTCACTGCTCCCCGGACGTTTTCAATAGCTGCCCCCTGCTGCACGTGTGTTTGTGTGTACTGGTAAAATGCAGAGGTGTAATTTTGTTGTGGTTGACTGTGTGCCGTGCTGTGTTTCACAATGACGAATAGTCACTTTCACTTCCCCCGTGAGCTGGCATAGACTCCAAGCGGCTCAGAAAATGAGTGAGGGTGAGTGAGAAAACGATGCTGCATCTCAGATCCCCTTGTGAAGCTGGTTGAGCAATCAGCTGTTTTTTAATTAAATGTGTCTTGTTTCTCTGCCTTGTTCAGATATTATTTCCATACTATGGACGCAGGTGTCCAGGTGTTCATGGACTGTTTTAACAGTAGATGGCAGCACTTTCCTACATTTTAGATGGTTAAGGCTGCTTAAACCTTGGAGAACACATATTGCCCTCCAGAGACCTATGGTTAGAATTAGGATTTCCTGTGATAAATATTTTCTTGTTTGGATCTTGCCCGTCATTTGCAGTGCCCACAGCAGAGTATTAAAACCACATTAAATGAATGGATCTGTGGTCTGGTCAGTTTGGCTGTTACACGTACATTTTTGTCTTACAGTAAATTTAAAGCAAAAGTTCTAGCCCACACTAAACGTTTTTAACGACAAACATTTGGTATTGCATCATGTCATTTTCTGAGTGTGTGTTAAGCAAGTGTAGAATGCGGATGTCAAAAATTATTTGTCCGTATTACTTTATTGTGTGTGAAATTGGAAAACCATGCCACATTCTCAGGTCCATTGCTATTGTTTACCTTTTTAGAATCCTGTGATAAAACGGGTTTGCTTTATTCAATTATCTATATTTAGATTTCATTCTTTAGATATTAATAGCGGTTTGATATGTTCTGCTTGCTTCCATTAAAATGATTACATTCACTTCGCTGGACAAACATGAGGTGATTCATGGATTGCTTAGCAACTTGTAGTTTAAAATAAACACAAGTTAGGTTCTCTCTCTTTCTCTCCCTCTCTCTCTCTCTCTCTCTCTAGCTCTCTCTCTGTCTTTTGTTTTCATTGACGTCAGAGGAGCTGACCTTTTGCGAGGAATCATTATTTTCCATGCCATCTCGTTAGACAGGAGAGATGGAACATCAATGGGTACCTGCACGAGTGACACACGCGCGCGCGCACACACACACGCTGGTGAGCATTACTTAGTGCCACCGCTGTCCACCTGAATTCCACATTTTGAGCCGTGATTCCTCTTCCTGCCAGTTCACTTTAAATTGCTCTCTCTGTGAAATCGATTGCTCACATCAGCCAGGAAACATTGCATTATCTCAGAGATGACTGTCACCATCTTCGTAAATGGAACCTACCTTGTGCTCGGTATTCAGTCACATTTTTGTCCAAGAGCGTTGGATAGATTTATAATTCTGCGTTAATGGAGATATAACATTTGGAGTGACTGGATTCTGAAATATCTACCAGATTCCTCTTTGTTTCAATCATTTGTGGGACGAAACCAATCCATTTCAGGCACATGTTGTGGGATTCTTTAATAGATATGCTTAAACCTGTGTCCGATTACTTTAAACGTTCATGTCTGTTTGCCTCAGTTGCAGGTGGTTAAAATAGGGAAGTGACTTCCTGTTTGGCCTGAATGAAAATAGAGCCCCTGATCATGAGTCTAATTTGTTTTTGGGTAATAGAAAAGAGGAGAAATTCCTCTAAGTGAAAGTGGATGTAGACGAGGCTCTTTTTGGTGAGAGATTTACTTTGCTTTGTTGCTCGACACAGTTAGAAATGTCAGCTGCCATTTTACTGACTAGTTTTGTGTGATCTGATGCCTAGTCTGTGATTTTTAGCACCTATAGTGCAAAATTTTTCTCCCTTTCCTCCCCACTGTTGTTTGCCAGGAAAAGATCGTGTGTTCAATACTCCCCTCTGCGAGCAGGGCATTGTAGGATTTGGAATTGGTGTTGCTGTCGCTGGAGCAACTGCCATTGCAGAGATTCAGTTTGCTGATTACATCTTCCCAGCTTTCGATCAGGTGGGTGCACTGTTTTTAAGTTCATACTGAAAGAAGATATGCACTAAAACTTGGACTTTTGGTCAAAAGAGAGAAAGTGCTGGAAAAACAAAAAGATTTTACAGGTCTGCATCACCTACGTTCTCACATACAGATCTGATGAAAAACATTAATGGAAAGCAAATATTAACACTGATCAGTGACATTAAAACCACTGACGGGAATAACCTTTATTTTTTTCGTTACAGTGGAACCTGTCAGGGTTGATATATGAGGCAGCCGTCAGTCAGTTTTTAAAGTTGATGGGGTGAAAGCAGTAAAAATGCTCCAACATGGAGGTAACAAGGGCCAGATGATGGTGGCTAGACGTCTGGGTCAGAGCATCTATAAGACAGCAGGTCTTGCAGGGTAATCTCAGCATGTCGTGAGGAAGCAATACCTGTGAATCGGCTACAGGGTCACGGGTGTCCCTGTGCATGTGGGAAATGAAGGCTAGCTTAAACCTAACTCGCAGAAGAGCGACTGCAGCAGTGCTGCATATGTCATCATTTAGCTGCAGAACTTACATTGGGCACATTATCATGAGAACTGGACCATGGAGCAGTGGTAGATGATGACCTGGCCTGATGAATTGCATTTTCACATACATCATGTGGGTGGCAGGTCTGAGTGAGATATTAAAAATGGCTCCTGGGTTCACAATGGGAAGAAGGCCATGTGATGCTCTGGAAAGGTTCTGGGAATGTGTTTTCTGACATTCCAT
Source organism: Hepsetus odoe (assembly GCA_017165825.1). Lineage (NCBI taxonomy): Eukaryota > Metazoa > Chordata > Actinopteri > Characiformes > Hepsetidae > Hepsetus > Hepsetus odoe. The sequence goes on along the minus strand of CM029379.1, from coordinate 6,470,915 downwards.
TGGATATTACTTTGACCCACCTACTAAACATTGTTTCAGACCAAGTACACCCTTTCATCAGAGTGGTATTCTCTAATGGCAGTGGGTCTGTTTTTTAAGGAGGATAATGTTCCCTGCCACACAGCAAAAATTGTTCAGTCGTGGTTTGAGGAACACGACTTGGCCTCCAAATTCCCCAGATCTCAGTCCAACAGAGAATCCATCGGGTTGTGCTGGGCCAGTGTTTCCCAAAGATTTGAGATCATCCTGACCCACTTTTCACTTGTCTTGGATGGCAGGTGGTTTTAATGTAATGGCTGATTGGTTTATTATTGAGTAGCTGCTAATCTTTTAGGGTTAAACTATTTCAGCTCTGTTCTGACATGTTTCCAATGAATCTTTTGGGGGAATGTTTTTGTATATTTTATTTAGCAAGCTGCGTACAACCTCAATTGCTTCTCTTTCCCGACCACAGTGATTATTGCTATTGAGGCATTATCATTTAAAAAATGATTGAAAGCATAAATATAATGGTAAATTAACTTATTTTAATCAATATTTAAATGAAAAATAAGCAGTATTGTTGCATTTTAGTTCGGGGTGTCCTGAATTTCAGTTTGGTTCAAGATTTTACTGACATCTTTTTTACATCACGGAAGCAGTGTTTTTTTTTTTTTTGTGAGCCAGCGGTTACTGGCTCAGATAAAAAGAAAAAAAGTATCCTGCTTGAGAGATTCAGTGCTTTGCCCGGTGGTTGTACCTTGAAAAGACATGCCTGGTGCTGAGCCGTCAGCGTCCTTGCCTCGCAAGAAGATGAATGAGTTTTCACTCCTTCATCAAGGCAACAGAGAGTATCAGATGTGATAATGGGGGGATATTTGACCACAGTGGGTCTTGCTGCCTAAGTGATATTTGAGCCAGCCTCTGAGTCACATAGCCTCTCTGGGCTCTGTCAGGAAGGGAAATGGGAACTTATGGAGGCCTTTACTGGAGCCTAAGACAATAAAGGGTTTTAAAAAGTGTAGCATTTGTATCTTCTCTGGTGGAAATGAAAGATTTTTGAGTGCAGGGAAACCAGAATTTAATTTTTATCATGGATCAGGAATTATTAATAAAATGTATTTTCTTGCCCTCAGTTTTCTTTATACAAATGCAAGCAATTAAAGATTTTTTCATGTGTGCTTTTTATGGCACTGAAGAAAATCTCTCTGGGCTTTTTTGGGTTCCGTGCAGTTCCGTCCACTTTGGCTGGTGCTTGACAGAAATTTGAAACTCTTGATGTTTTTACTGAAACATATCTAGTCAGTCATTTCTTTTTTTTTTTTTTTTTTTTTTTCCCCCCCCCCCAGATTGTAAATGAAGCTGCCAAGTATCGCTACCGTTCAGGTAACCTTTTTGACTGTGGGAACCTGACCATCCGTGCTCCGTGGGGCTGTGTGGGCCATGGATCCCTCTACCACTCACAAAGTCCAGAAGCTTTCTTTGTCCACTGTCCTGGCCTTAAGGTGAGATGTTACAAAGCATGTGAATAGATGCTCTTTTATAATTCTGCTTCATGACCTGTCCCACTAATGTCTTTTCCTAAATAAATACTTTGAAACTCTGATAATGATGGAAAATAGGATGTTAAGGATGAAGTGGGATGGAATGGAAATGGGGAATTGGGGCTCCAATTGAAGGGCAAAGCTGTGGTTTCATCTAAGTCTCATCAGACCGAACTTTGCCTCCTTGAAAGTAATGTCAACACAGTCAAAACCTCATTTTCTGTTGCCATGGTGTGCTTGTATGTACACCGAGGCATTTTCCTAATGGTAAAAATGGGTAAAAATTTCATAAGTGGAAAGCCTGGACTAAAGAGTGAGGAGCAGGTTTTGTATTCCATTGATTGATTGATCGATTGATTTATTAACTGCAAACGCAAAGACTGTGTTCTTCAGTATATCATGCTGAAATTGTTTGCTGAGGGAACCTTTTATACAGATGCTGACAGATCAGTGATAAATGATAAATTTTCTTATGTTCAGACTCAATAGAATAATTCACTTCTCTGGAAGTTGTGGAAGCTAAATGTGGATCAATATCAAACTCCCTGTAACCTGAGGTTGAGACAGCCTTTAGGCTTAATATGACCGCTTATATTATTAAAAGCCTGGCATTAATGAGCCCCCTTTGTGGACACTGAGTGTTAAAAATGTCAACACTTGTGTAGACCCAATAGACCAAGCATTGTATGATATATCTGGTTCTAACACTAATGAAAACATGTTGTGCTCACTTTAAAAGGGTCAATCCGGTTAAAGCAGATCCAAAATCCGATGCAGTGGGCAGGGGGTATTTGTCTTCTGCTTTGCCTTTTTTTGCCATTGGCTTCATTATTCTGTGACATTTTCAACAAGCCGTCCTTAAGTCATTACTTTCAGTTTGATATATTTTTCAAATAAAGTCGCACACTAGAGTCTCACAACAGAAAATGTATTTTTGATTTATAATTAGCAAGTCTGCACTACTGATCTTTGTTTTGATGTCCAGCAGTGATGAAATGTGGCAAATGTTCTTAGCTCGACTGTACACTTTTTTTTTCATCAAGAGCAAATATTAAATAAATGATAAATGTCTCCCCTTGACTGAATGTTCGGGATCTGCATTACTGACAAAATTCCTCTCCTTGTTTTAATAAGCTAAGAGTGAAATAAATATGGAATTACAACACGCTTTTGCTTTTCTCATTGATTACTGTGACGTCTGAGGCTAAAACAGGGTTGATCACACAATGAATTTCTTTCGCAGGTTGTTGTGCCAAGAGGTCCCATCCAGGCTAAGGGGCTTCTCCTGTCCTGCATTGCTGATAAAAACCCCTGCATCTTCTTTGAGCCCAAGATTCTGTATAGAGCAGCAGGTTAGTTCCCTGGAGCTTAAATCTCTTAATGCACACAGTTACTGCTGTTCTCGTTTTAAAGTTTGTAGAGGATCTCAGTCCAACAGAATGCAGGTATATGGAGTTTTATATTGCACATCAAAAGCTCTTCCTTGTTTCTACTAATGGGATTAAAAATGGAACCAATCGATTTCAGGCAGTGAGAATGAAGGAGGTTTTAATTTGTCACCGCTTTCATAAGCCATGCAGCAATTTGAAGAAATATTGCAGTGTTAATCCCTTGTTGTAGTCAGTAGTGCTGTGTTTTACATAGTAGTGTAATTTTACTTTGGAAAGTAAGCAGACGTAATACATTACAATTACAACTTTAATACATTTACGTCCTTCATCTTTCCGGTGGACATGAATATGCCATCAACTTTATCTACTGTATTCTGTGAATAGTTCAGCCTCCTGAGCTTCTAATAACTTGAGCATTACATAAAGTTGTGAAAGAGTGTTTCGTCAGAATTTTATGTGCTATTAAAAGTCAGGTACTTGGCAGCAGTGGCATCATCAGGGCCAGCATGGCACACGGAAATGTGCTCTGATAGCCTGATATGTATTTGAGAACAGATTGTTTACAATGGCAGGTAAGTAGATGTGGCATATGCAGTGTGGTTGTTTCCACTTTTGGCAGACCAGCACGATGAGCTCTTGGAAGGATCGCAGGTATGCATGATATAAAGGCTCATTTCGGTCGTCTGCTTGAGTGAGGGGAAAGGATAATAAGGGTAAAGATGGGCCTCTTGGTATGCCGGCTATTCCCTTCTCATGTTAAGTCTCTCAGGGCACGGCCTGCTTAAATGCTGCAAAGCCATTTTGCATGATGAACTGTTATGTGTACAGCACTGTGCAAAAGTCTGGAGCCACCCTCCATTTCTTCATATTTTGCTCCCCAAGAGTCAGATCTTGTATTTTTAATGTGTTGTGGAGGAGCATTTCTCCAGGCTTCCTGAAGGACAACATTTTTGGCTCTCAGTGCATTGTGTATTTATTTATTTATTCATTCATTCATTCATTCATTCATTCATTCATTCCGGGGCAGCGGTGGCCTAGTTGTTAGGGAGTTGGCCACAGGATCAGAAAATTGTGAGTTCAACCCCCTTACCGGTAGGTTGCCCTGAGGTACCCTTGAGCAAGGTACCATCCCCGTCACTGCTCCCTGGGCACTTTCAATAGCTGCCCACTGCTGCATGGTGTTTGCATGGGTTAAATGCAGAGGTCCGGGGTTAGGGAGTTGCCCCTGCATTGGAAGATTGTGGGTTCAAACCCCTTACCAGTAGGTTGCCCTGAGGTACCCTTGAGCAAGATACCTTCCCTGTCACTGCTTCCCGGGCGCTTTCAATAGCTGCCCACTGCTGCACGGTGTTTGCATGGGTTAAATGCAGAGGTCCAATTTCGTTGTGGTTCACTGTCTGCTGTGCTGTGACCTCACAAGGGTTGTCACTTTCACTCTTTTTTTAATTTATTTATTAATTGTTCGGTAACCTACACATGGACCTCAAGCAGGAGGCAGGAAGCAGTTAAGAAAGAGGTGAAGATGATTCCAGTTTACTGATGATGCTGAGTGGTTGGAACCCCTTTATTTAAACACCTTGTACTTTTAGGCACTTTGCAGCCTGTTGTACCAATTAGCTCCAGCACCTTTTCATGCTAGTTCTGAGATATTGACGCTGTTACAACTCTAAGCTGTCCATTATCATGTTCTTCAGTGGACTTGTACTATAAGAGTCTGAATGCACCATTTTTTTAAATGATTGTAAATGTAAGTAAAAGTTATTTTGCTTTGCCACCTGAGTCTGACATCTAGTGTCAGGTGGAGAATATTAAAGGTGCACTCAATTTGCAAGATGGATGATTAGACAAAATTCACACTTGTGGGTGAAAATGATTGTATTCAGTCTTATGGGCACTAAAGTGTTACAGGTTAAGTGTTTTTGGCTTTTTCCTGAAGTGTTCTTTCTTAAACACACTCAAACCCACATGATTTGAGGTTGGTAACGATACCTAGATTGTAACAGTAGCTGAGCTCAAATTCTGATTAAAAGAGTGTGTGTGTGTGTGTGTGTGTGTGTGTGTGTGTGTGTGTGTGTTGGCTTTCTTTTGAATGCTTGCGGTCATTTAACTGCTTAACTAAGTTTGCTGAATTAAATCAACAAACGTGTGACTACAAATACTTACAATTTAGTGATTGTCTCTTCCTCCTGCCACATTTTCAGGCGGTAGGTCATCTCTGCTTTACTGCTCCTCGAGTGTGATAATGTGTTCTTTGCATTACAGATGTGACCTTTTTTTTACTGCACTGTCTTTCTCATTTTAACCTACTTTATAGTTTATTTATTTGCAGTGTTGCTGCAAATAACCTCTAAGTGACAGTCAAGCTTTCTTGTATCTTAGACGAAAAGTGAAGGAGGCACTGATGATGTGTGGAAAACACTGCTGAAATTGTTTCTCTGGAAATATTTAAGCTTTCGACATCTATTGAAACATTCATGCCCAGACTTCGCTGAAAACTGTGTCCGAGCGAATGATATGCTACATTTTAAGACCGTGTTGAGTATTAGTTTTCAGGAAAATAAAGTCTGTATAACTGCTTGTAAATGCTCTTTCTTTTCTGACATGTTATGTCATGCCTAAGTGATTGCAGTATGTAAAAAAAAAAATTAAATAAATAAAATAAATAAATATCTGAAAATTCAGTCAAATACATTTGGGGAGAACGTTGTTGTTCTGGTTTAGGTAAAACATGTCCGTCCATAACAGTGTTTCTTTTGTATGCGTGATTCTCACAAAATCCATCCCTCCTCCTCTTTCTCCTCCTCCTCCTCCTCCTGCTTTCCTTGCACAGACTATATGCTACAACTCTTACCTTTCAGCCATCAATTTTCTTAATCACAGCTATCACGAGTCGTTAAGGGTTTTGTACTTGATCTCAAATGCTAAATTATCTTCACAGCCAAATGATATTTAATTACGGACTGCTTTCAAGCCTTTTGTTCAAGCTTCATTTTATCTTATAGGCCCATTTGATCTGTTGTCCTCAGCTGTTGTGGCAATAGAGATAAAAAAAAAAAGAACTAAAAAGAAATCGCATGGCAACCAAATAGATGGGATCTACATATTCGGTGCAAGTACTTAAAATTCCAGAAACGGCCGCTAAACATGATATAAAGTAACTGGTAGTTTGCATATTAAAGTGTAATTTTTTTGCTCTAAAGTAGGGATTGAAAGGGATTTAGGCAGCTATGAAGGGTTTTTTGACTCTGGGTTTTTCCCCTTGTGGAAAACAGTCTGTGATTAATTTCACTTTAAACATTAAATTACCGGTAATATTGAGCCCATTTTTCAGTTGATTGTCCTTGTGTGTACACTAGTTTCAGTTATGGCTTGTTGCTCTCGTGAAAAGAAGTTGACGTTGGGATAGAATGTGCCTTGACATTAACATTGCCATTCATCTAATTACTAATCAAATTTCCAATGGGAGAGCAGCGACTGCTGTGCCCAAGGCCAAATTTCAGTTCTAATGTTGGGAACACAGCGGGGTTCTTTTACTTCGAGATTATCACTAAGCAGAAACTTAAACTTTTGAGTAATAGGCTTAACCTGCCAGACCTGCCAGCTCATAAGTTGATTTAATTCTAGGGGAGCGAGTCAGAGTCTCTGATTTTGTTATAAAATCACTTAAATATATCTGTGGTGTTTCTCATTGGAAATGCTGACTCTTGCTCTCGGCTGAGGTTTTCATGCCTCAAGAAAGGGAACTAGGCACTGCACCAAACAGTTGTCTTTTCTGATTGGTACTACTACAGCAGTCAGCATCCACTGTAATTGATGAGTTACTTGGTGTGAAAAAGCATTTGTACCCCCTAATGATTTCCTTAATTTTTGTTTATTTCTAGCACTAAATTGTTCCTCCAGAAAATGTGTTTAATACAAAAGAAAATTTTATTAAACACAATAATAAACAGTTCTCAGATGATGTATGAATGTACTGACAGTATTTAATTGAATTAGGAGGGCTTAAATGAAAGAAGACCACTCTTAAGATTGATTTGCTGCCAGCCCTGTAATCTAGACATTACTTAAATAAAGCCTTTCCAGCAAAGTTTCTTAAAAGGTCTCAACAAACATAGAAACACTCTAATAGGACTGAATTAAAACAGTTTTGTTGAAGAATGGGCCAAAATCTTTCCACGGTGATGCTGAAAACTGACCTGTTACTGGAAGCATGGAAGACTGCCGTTTTTGCAGCTACAGGTGTTCCAAAGGTGTTTGTGAGTTTTAGCCCTTCAGTGAATCATAAGATGATCGGAAACTATACTGTGTTTACTCAGCTTGCCTTTTGTATCGAATTACATTTTAGGGCAAATACACCCGACGGTCTGAGCACTGACAGGCTAACCCCCCCACCCCTTCAACCTCTGGAGCAATGCTAGCAGCACTCATACGTCTATTTTCAAAAGACAACCTCTGGATACGACGCGGAGCACGTGCACTCAGCTTCTTTGGTGGACCATGGCGAGGCCTATTCTGAGTGGAACCTGTCCTGTTAAACCGCTGTATGGTCTTGGCCACCGCGTTGCAGCTCAGTTTTAGGGTGTTGGCTTCTTATAGCCTAGGCCATCTTTATGTAGAGCAACAAATCATTTTTTTCAGAGAGTTCTTTACCATGAGGTGCCATGTTGAACTTTCAGTGACCAGTATGAGTGTGTGCGAGCGATAGCACCAAATTTAACACACCTGCTCCCCATTCACACCCGAGACCTTGTAACACTAATGAGTCACATGACACCAGGGAGGGAAAAAGGCTAATTGGGCACAAAAGGGATCTTCCATTGGAATAAATGGCTGATTGAGTAGTAATTCCAAGATGCCATATGCAGATATGAAATTCTCTTTCAGTGACCCCATAAATTGTTTCCAATTTGTTTTCTTTTCTTTCATTTAACTAAAATATGCAGCCGTTTTTCCTATTGGTTGAAAGTATTTGAATTTGGGATCTGATTGGTGGGAAAAGTTTGATTTTGATTAAGAAATAAGCCTGGATTGTTAGTGACTGATGTCTTCTAAAAATCCATCATTAACTCTCCAAATATCGAATAAGTGTTTGTGTATGAACAAGATCAACATCTATTATTCCTTTTGTTTATGTTCGTTTCTTTCTTTCTTTCTGCAGTGGAGCAGGTCCCCACTGAACCGTACCTCATCCCTTTATCCCAGGCTGAGGTTTTACAGGAGGGAAGTGATGTCACGTTTGTTGCCTGGGGAACACAGGTAGGTCTTAGGAGCGGTAAAGGACTTCACCCGTGTAGCTTCAGCCACGACGACACGTGTGGAGCAGTGCAGCAGGTTGAATGGACTCTAATTTAGCGCCTGAGCTTTGTGACATTTCTAAGTAAAAAGAAGAACCACGGATTAAAATGTGTTCCATCAAAAAAGTTCAGCCCTCTTAGCAGGGGAGCACCAAGGGACGCTGCCAGTGGACAGTGTTGACCTCTTTTCCTGACCAACAGCATTTCCCTTCTGCGTCTGCATGGACCGATTCTTTCTCCCTCTTATCTCCTCTGTGTGCAGGTTGGGATTATGATTTCAATAGCTCTCTGGGTGTCCAAAGCCTAGGCTCTCCCACTCAAGAGGTTTATCCTGCCTGCGGCATAATTTACCCTCTCCCAAAGAGCAAAGGGGAGTAAGGGGCCAAGGGGAAAGAGAGGAAATCACCTTCAAGCCAGTGTTTTGAGGACAGAGAAAGTCTATTGATACTCTGGAAATCAAAGCTTATTTTGAAACAAACACTCTTTCTTTCTCGCTCCATTTTTCCTCCTATTCATCGGCACACTGACTCATTCTTTGGTGTTAAGGCAGTTAATAAAGTAAAAACTTAAGACTTCCTTGCTGCTTTAAGCTCAATAACACACAAAGTGGGCTTTCAGACCTGTCCTCTGGGGTTTCAGACTGAAGTTTAAATCTCTACATAAATAATGTTACAGATTAAATAAGGTTAAGGCGATACCGAGTCTCAATAATTAAAGCAATACTTAAGTGAAGCATCTATAGCATTCACTTGTTTACCGAGGGGAATTTTACACTGTTTGGGGGAGTGCTTTAGAGAAATGTGGGGGGGGAAGCGAATGAGACAAAAGAGCTTTTTGGACCAAATTCAAAATGCTGTGTGCTGTGCAAATCTAACTCCACCTACTCATCAACAGACATCATCCCAGTAGGGAATTATTAGGTTGGCAGCAGCATGTTGTAAGAACCATTTTGGGTATTTTGTTTAAAATGAGCAAATTGTGCAAATTATAGAGAGACCCAGCAGACTGTCCTCATCAGCCGGTCTAGAAAACGAGAAAATTGCCTTTCCGCAGGTAGAGCATAAGACCGGTGCAGCACAGGAGTGGCTGAGCAACAAAGAATTACTAAATTAGAATGAAAATCTGGTCTAAATCTTGACCAAAGCAGCACTTTTTGAGCATTACAGCCTAATAGTGTCATGATACCATCTTGAAGAGCATAGAGTTAATCTGACAGAAAGAAAGAGCTAAAAACACCTCCCAGGCTGTGCAAAGCTGGTTGAAACTTGCACCAGTTAACTCAGAGCTCATGTGGTTAAAGGTGCCTTTTGCTAGACTGAAGAAAGTGTGTTGAATAGCTGTAAAAATACGGTCAGGAACTGCCTGTGTGAATTGTTATCCAGACAAATCAGAATTTTCAGGGGTTGTATGTGTTGGAAGTTTTTGTTCAAGAGAAAAATACAATGTCTGAAAATGTTGGAATGTTCCTTTAGTGAACACGAGGTTTGTGTTTGTGATTTACGTTTCCAAGGGTTGTTTGGAATAAGTGCTGATCTGAGACATTTCTTCTCTGCAGGTCCATGTAATGAGGGAAGTTGCTACCATGGCACAGGAGAAGCTTGGCGTGTCTTGTGAGGTCATCGACTTGCAGACAATTTTGCCATGGGACATAGAGACCGTATGCAAGGTAGGAGGCAGGGTCTCACTCTCGTTCACACACAGCACCAGTAGACTACTTGCTTAAAGAACTCCAGCTGCATATATGAATAGATAGAACACTTTAGCCTTGGGTCTCTTGTCTTATCCATTATCTGCAGCTCTGAACCAAAAGAGCGAATCATGGATTTGTCCACATGCTAATTTTGCTTTGCTTAGAGATTTAAGCATGACCATAATCTTGCTCACGCTTCAGTTGTGTGCCACACACAAAATGAAAGTTTATATACAACTTCATAAACCTTAGGCCTGTTTTTTTTTGCCCAGTGAAAATGCTTTCATATACTGAATTATATCTTTCCACCCACTATTTTTGTGTATGTAATCAGGAGCATAACTTGGCTACAGCCCTGTCCGACCATATTTTGCATTTTAAAAGCTTTGAGTGATGAGGCAGCTTCCAGAATACTCCATATACTGTTTTCTTTTCAAACCAAGCAGTCTGGAAAATGTCTGCTCAAATCCTAGTTCTGTTTTAATATTGGTCGCTCTCGCATTGGCTTTTAGGGGTGGAAAATGATAGACATTTGCGGCCCCCAATGACAAATATACTGTTAACTAACGGATAACTTTCAGAGTTTTGCACTGTTGCAGGATAACGCTGAAAAAGAGCAGGCCAGTTGGAATCTGTCACATATTGTGTTATCATTATGTAAAGAGTCTGCTAGTCCGTCACGGGTTGTTTGTTCCAAGCCGTCTTTTTAAATAAACAAAGTGATTTTCAAATTTCATCCTATTAAAAAGACTCCATGAAATTGATTAGCATGTTTACGATAATGTGCTTTTTGGCACCGCCGAGCGTTGGAAAGCTGATACAATGGCCAGTGAAGCTGTCTTTGCCTAAACAACACCTCCTTTTTTTTTCAGCTCCATGCAGATTTTTTCCACATCCCATGCTTTGTTTGCTTGTGCTTCTAATTATGATAGAAGGAGTATGACTAGCCTTACAGCTTTCTGAATGTTTTGTGGGATTGGTAGCTAGAAGGGAGAATCTTAAATCGAGCACTAAGCCATGAGGGGGGAGCATTAATGAGTATAAAAATAATGAAATTGTTTTTTCTTGCCCCTATAATTTTTTTATTTCTTTTTTCAAAGCAGGAACATTTTGAAACCAGATGTGTATTAGGGTCATAGTAAAGGGAAAACAAATGCAAAAAGCTCTTGAAGCTTGAATAAAGCACTGAATCCATTGGAAACAGAGGATTTATATTTATAGATGTTATGGGCTTGGGTGACCGGCGGTTGAAAACAATGCTCTTCAAGTAAACAGATGCTTCAAAACAACTTTGTTGTGAACCCCTTTTCTGAAATCTGTATGTTCTCACAAACATTGATCTCAGTATTTGAAGTTATATGCAGAAACATATCCTTGACCGTGCTTTTGGCGTGAAATGAGAGTTTCGTGCGGGACCATAAAAGCACAAGGAGCTAGCGTGGGAATGCCACCCGATTGAGCTCAGAAATTCATCCCTTTCATGACTGTGTTTCATGGCTGTTTTTTTCCCTTCTGAGACTAATGTCTTCTCACTTGGTTGCTGGAGAGGGCCTTTGATCGAAAATGATGCTTTTGTGCTATTTATGTATTAGTGGAAGTCCCTTTATATTCTAAAGGTTGCTCAAGAAGAAGAAGCTTTTAGAGCCACCACTAGAGGTCCTTTTGGGAATTTAATAACTTAGCTTGTCTCACTGTATACTTCCTGTTCTATTTCACCTGGAGCTGACATTGTGGTATACCTGGATTCACCTACTGCAATGCCAGAGGTTGCTGATTTGATGAATCACCAAATATTTTCTTCTCTAGCGATCTGTTGTGGCGTAAGAATTCGGCTGATGGTTAGTCATGGAAGGCAAGATCCCACATTGTGCCCAAATAATGATAAATAACATAGTAATGCCCTTAAATGACCCTGTCCCATGCCTAGTGGGCATGTAGAAGGTCAGAGTGATTGTTGAATGTGATAAAATGTAATTATCCACTTGTCCCACTGTTGAACTTTTAAAATGCTCAGCCCATAAATCTCAACTGAACCTGCATCTACCTCTTAACAGTAATGTGCCAATCACACGCACATACACACACATACATACACTCTAGTGTTTGCTGTGCCAGTGTGGTCTGGCCTGTGTGTTTTGAGTGCTGATGGTTGTTATCTGCTCACTGATGCTTTTCAGACATGGACACGTCAATGCAGAACAGCTGTTTGGAGGAGAATGGTTAATGCCATGGCTTTTTATTTTTATTTGAAAGCCTTGAATCTGGGCATTTTCTAATGGCAACAAACGAAGGGTCACAATGAGCCCAAAGTTTAAATCGTCTGGTAAGTCATCTAGCATTTCTGTGCAGACAGTGAACTATATCTAATGACCTGGCTCGGCTTCATTATTTGTTGCATTACCTTATGAACTAGCTCCAGATGCTGAAACAGAATGCAGTCCAACTGAGTATGACTGAGTCTCCAGCTCACCATGAGTCAGAGTTTGCTCACACACACTGTTCGGTGTCCTCTGCATGTATGGAGACGTGGGTCTCGTCTGTGGATCAGTATCCCAGTCGTTAAAACAGGACTGCTCTGGAACATGTTGTTTCTGGTTTTCCTGTTGCTTTCTCTGGATGATCCACAGGACTGGTAATCAACTCGACGATCTATATATACACGTGCCGCGTGTTGACAAAAGGAATCGGCTGAAATTGCAGTAAAACTGAGAAAAGCTGTTTTTTTTCCCCTCTCTGGTGTCTGGAACTGTTCAGTAAATGTAATAGTCGTTCATTTAAGGGATAAACAAAATGGCCAGTTTATCCCTGCCAGACCAGAGACCTAGATGATATAATGTGGAAATATTTTTTTTTTCCACTTTCTTTTTCTTTTTTTTTTTTTTATTTACTTCTTTCTTGTTTATTACTTTTTGTACTCACATTGCTATCAATTTATTGCTAAAGCCTTCTGATTGATGGGTGAGATTTACTGAAGATGAGCCACCAATATTGAAAGAAAAAAAAAAAACACCATTTCTGGTCCGAGGCTGAAATTATATCCGAAGATATTAATATGTACTTACAGTTAACTGTAAACTTTTTTTTTTTTTTTTTTTTCGTTCTGCCACGCAGTAGCACTGGTATTGGCAGTTTCCCTTCGACATCCTAACAAATTATGTGCTTTTTCCCTTTTTGTAAAGATTTGTATTGTTCTTTTTCTTTCACCGTCTTGTCACAATGCAGAATGGAGTGTTTGAAGTGGAATTTGAAGTGTTGGTGTTCAACATGTTAGTAAGGTTTGAAATATTAGGGATTATGTCAGGCCCAGGCATTACTTGCGTTGATAAATATCATGAAAGTTCCTTTTTAAAATATTATGCAGGTCTTCATTCGACCCAAGAATTGCACTGATAAATGCAGAGTTACTTCATGGTTTTGCCAAAAAAAAATAAAAAAAGAGGATCTAAATCTTATACTTGCAAGTAGTATACTAGCTTGCCTATGCTAGTCTTGCCCAGCCTTCAATTTACCTAGTGATCAGCCTTGAAATGTCAACAGTAACTCTCACGTACTGGACAAAAAGTGGCCATTCCATTGTTCCACTGCCACAAAAAAAAAACAATTGCAACTGCTGCAGGTTTTTTTTAATGTGTTAATGCTGAGGGCTGGTTTTTTTGGGTTGCACGGTTCTGTTTCTTGGCTGAGAGCAGAGACACATATGGATGGACCAGGCCAAATTCATTTTCTTTCATGGTTGGCTTACAGACAGAGAATCATAATCCTACTTTGAGTACATCTGCATAACTGATTTTAAAACTTTGTGCGAATTTCCAAATGATTTCTTATACGTTAAGACATGAAGCCTTGGAAAGAGCATGGATTATCCAGGAATCAGCATTATTATATATGAAATAAATGATGGCCAGACAGGATGAAAATAAGCTCTTAAAATCCTGAAAATTTCAGATGTCTGAGAGATTCTATTGGGTGTGCTTAAGACAGACTGCTGTGCACTCCATTCTCTTAAAGTCGCCCTGTGGTGACTAACACGACTTTATATGTCTTGCATTTGTAGCCACATGATTTTTACTTGCCATGATATCGCCGTACGTTTAATTAAGGCTCCCCAGCGGGACTCTTTTGGTGATGGTCTGGTTTTTAAAGAGCTTTATAATGACTCTTGAGCTCGAGTCAGTGATTCCGACCCAATCCTGTCTCTCATTTAAAATCTGTGACCAAGTTCCAGGTTTTTGTTAGCATATGGAAAAAGGTACACTAAGTCGGGTCATTTTTTAGATGTGTAGATGTGCTAAACAGTCTGTTTCCAAGCTCTACTGTAGTGACTGTTGAACAGCACTCCTTTATTGAGCTGTCTCTCCGTTTCGACTTGGGATGGCACTCCTCTTGTAGTATAAAAGCCAGCAGGCAGAGAGACTTGGAAAAGCTCTACTACCGATACAATAGGAGTCTTGTTTCCATCTCAACTCTAAGCCCTGTATTTTCTGAAGCTGTTTTGACTGTTCCACATTCTGTAAGTCGCAACTGAAAAGCAACCCTTCCAAAGCAAACGCTCCAGCTTTTCACTGTTAACATGATCAAGATGTGCTTGGAGCTCGAAAGTCAATTTTTCGTGCATTTCCCCCAAGTAAAGCTCGTTAAAATGGTGCAGTAAATTGTATTTATTGTTTTAGGATTGATCACTTTAATGTGTGGAATGGAAGGGCTCTTGGACGATCTGTTCTGGGTCTTTGGCACATCGGTGGTCCCCAAAATCTTCGTGCATCTAATGTTTGCCTCACGTTGTTTAGTTATTTGTTTTTCATGAATTAATAAAAGCACACAAACAAAAGTCTGATGAGGTTTTGGCAGAAATGTTGAGCTGCTTTAATCAAAATGCTAGTCCTGTCTGTTGCTGTAAACGCCCAAAGGTCCTGCCCTCTGACTGACATTTCTCAGATCACAATCCTCGACCCCTGGACGCGTGAGTCACTTTCGTCTGTGCCTGTCCCGGAGGTGGAAGATCACGCCCCTGCAGCATGTTGAGTTGTTAGTCTGGGGGACATTAAAAAAAAATTTTTTAAAACTTTTAAAACCTTTTATTTTTAGCATTCTTTCTCGATTTCCTCTCTTTGTTGTTATTTACTTTCTGTCTAGTTGTGTAATGGCCCTTTTCAGGAGCCCAGTAACATTCATTCTGGGGAACAGTCCAGGTGAGTCAACAAAAATGAGAGCTCTGTTTTCTGTTGCGTTCTGAGCTGATTATAGTGACATTCAGTCTTAGTGCTGCATTCACATGTCCTTGTTCTGGCCTGTGTAGGTGAGGAAACTCCGTTCCCTGCATTGTTATTAAAGCAAAACACATCGCTTCCCACACCAGATGTCTGCTTTTTTGCGGTGAATGTCACTCAAATGCATGCAAGTTAAGCCCACAACTCTTTTTACTTTGGAAAGCTTGTTTTACACCCCAATAAAATGCAGTTTTGGACGTCGAATCTAAAATTATTCTTAAAAATAAAACATTTTAGGCCAATTGTATCTCCTCCTAAATACTTCTGCAGTTTCTGAAAATTGTGTTTTGTCTCTTGACGGTGGATGACATGCATGCAAAAAGCTTACTGAGCCAAAGTACAACAACTTGATTACTGGCTCAAAGAAATCTGTTCCTTATTTGCTTAAAACATTAAAAACTTTCAACTCTCATCATCTGTTTCTGCCTCTCAGCTACATGGAAAAGGTAGAAAAACGAACACCGCTTTAATGAAACCACAGCATTAGATTCACCCGAGGCCTGTAGCCACAAATAAACAGAATAGTGAGAGATTCCTGGTGATTCATTCGGAGTTTTAAAAACTCTCTCCTAACCTGTCAGTTAGTTTGTCATATTTCAGCCCATGTTTGACAGTAGAAAGTTGGGGGAGACTTTGGGCCGTGTATTGATGTAATACTGTTGAACTTCATAATGAAGACACACATCTTTTAAGAAGTCATTTTGAAACACCTTCTGGTGTGTTTGTGCGAAAACTTGTGTTAGTGATAAATCCAGGGAGTTGAGGTTGAATGAATGGGGTGTGCATGTGCACGTACGTGCATGTGCTCTCTACAGTGATGTGGCCTTGTGATTCTAGGAATAGAGACAGCTGAATACGTGTCAAATCCACCTAGCCTGCCTCCCACCGTTTGCACAAAGCTCACCATATCAACTCATGCGCCTCATTTACTAAGTGCTCCAGCGCTATAATGCACATCTTATTGAAAGAACCCAGAGTTCAGACCTGTTTATTTGTCAGGAAGTCAGGTGGAAGTAATACGAAACCATATTAAAAGGCAGGGCTGTGCTTTAATGACAGGCCTGAAGTTCTTTTGCATGGGGGAGTATGTAAAAACCCATATTAAATGGAAGTCCTTCTTCACTTGGATGGTGACAATTCCCCAATTCCCCTTCTGTTATAAAAATAAGAGGAGCATCTTATTGTCCTGTCCACTATAAGTAAAGCATTATGGCTGCACAAAATCTTAATAAAAGGCTGTTTCAAATCTTACTGCTCTAAGTTGTGATTTACTCTTTATATAATCTCCGTTCTGGCTCAACTGAATGGAAACCTACAGATTGTTTGGCAAAGTTTCCGCATTGTGCAGCACGCCACATTTCACCAGCCCCGTATGTACTTTATTGGGCTCTGCATTTGCATGCATGCGTTCAGTAGATCTGCCAAGGCTCTATCAGCAAGTCTAAATGTGATTACGATGGAAGAGAAAACAAGAGACCACAAAGCTCTGCAAACGAACATCTCATGGCTCTCTGATGCTGCATTGGCTCTTATCTGCCTTCAGAGTGCAGCACAGTGAGCAAGACTTAATGTCAAAAACACCTTTTCAAAGAGCAAGACATTTTGCATTGGTGATATAAAAGGTAGCTTGTGTGCTTTGGCCTTGAGTTATTCTTTTTGTTGAACGTTCTCTCTCATTTTCTCACTCCGTTTTAGCAGCACTTCCACTATTTAACTCTGAATGACTTCTCAGCCCTCTAGTTGACCTCACATCAGGGAGACTTAGCTTCCTGGTGTGGATTTGCCAGTGTAGGCTCAGTCTTCCTCACTTTTTGCTCAGGCTTTAGTATGTTTCTCAGTTGATTTGTGTCCCATTGCAGTATGATTTGCAGGTCTTTGAAAGGCCACATGGAAATACGCTGAAGCAAGCACCCCGCTACTCTGAGCAGCAACGAACACACTTTATTAATTAACCACTAACATAGTGTGACATTCAGCTTGACCGAGCCAGAGGCATCCCTTGTACTTACAGTAAATGAGTGTTGAATGAGCATTCAGTAAATGAACTCGTAAATAAATTACCAATATTGGCACTGAAGCCCTTACAGCCCTCGCTTCACCACCACGGGGATGAAAACTGTTCAATTTCTCGACAAGAAACCAGTTCAAACCACTCTGAATGACTGCTTACATCTCAACAATTGGATTTTGCAGAACATTAGTAAATGCAGAACACTGATTTCTGAGAGTAGAACAGGGTTTGGAAATGATCCCATTCTGGGGTTTGGAAGCTGGGCAGTTTGGGTGAATGGTTTGTGTGAGAGAGCAAGCGAAAGTAATGTCATTATATGTTGGAGGTACTACACAAGTTAACTTCTGACAGTAGATTATGTATAGATTGTGGAACATATTAATATTCATTCTTCTGCCATGCTTTTCAAATGCATACAAAATAAATAGAACTTTATGAAAAAGGTCCCAGTGCAGGATTAGCTCACAGCTGGCTGCTTTTCATGAGCGAGTGAGACCGAACACTCTCTCTTGTCAGTAAGCACAAGAACACCAACTCATTTTTTAAATAACTACCCCAAAAAAGAACTTTTTAAACAATCTTGGCTTAGGCTGTATTCAATTATTAAGAGTGAAGACGCTGACAAAATGTACCTGCACATCCTCTGACAGCAGCCAAATTAGACTTCAGTTGTTTGCAATAAATACATTTGAATTGTTTATTACATTTTTATTTGAAGATTCATCATTTCGTGTTCCAGTGCTTTCTTCTTCATTGGACTGTGAGCTAACAGACGTTCTCGTTTAGAGTGAGCTCCGGTTCAAGCCGTTTTTAAAGCGCTTGTGAACCTTTTATCTGCATGAATATAATAAATGAACCACTAGGGCAGCGGTGGCCTAGTGTTTAGGGACTAGGCCCCAGGATCGGAAGGTTGTGGGTTCGAGTCCCAATGCAGTAGGTTGCCCCGAGTTGCCCCTGAGCAAGGTACCGTCTCCATAACCGCTCCCTGGATGCTTTAAATAGCTGCCCCCTGCTGCAAAGCGAGTATGGGTGAAATGCAGAGGAAGAAGTTTGTTCTGCCGTGCTTTATTTCACAATGAAGCACTGAACAACATGGAAAAACAGTCTGTTTTTTACTAAACATTCATCCCTTAACTGGTAAACAGAATAGCCACAATTTGGTGGCTGCTGGAAATCATTCAAATGTGTACGCACTGACTGTAGAACAGTGTCAGGAAGGACTGATTTTGGTCGTTCCCCTGCTCAGTGACAAGAAGACCATGAAAAAATTCCCTTTAGTTTTAAACAACACTTGTTGATCCTTTTGCTCATAGTTTTTAAGCTTATAATTTGGATTCGGTTAGGTTTCTTGGCCTCACAAAACTTTAAGAACATTAAGAACCCGAAGAAGAATATTTGAAAATGAAAGCATTTCATTGAAAGAATGCAGATCATTATCTTTTATTTTGCTCTGTCCTGAATGTTGGTTCAAGTCGATTCCGCTTCTGAGTGAACCACAACCAATTTACCTTTCAAACCTCATTCTCATTGCTGTATTTAAGGGGCAGCCTAGTGGTTAGGGCGTTGGCCACATGATCGGAGGATCGGGGGTTCGAACCCCTTCCCAATGGGTTGCCCTGAGGTACCCTTGAGCAAGGTGCCGTCCCCGTCCCGCTCCTCCCTGCGATGGGCTTGCGACCTGTCCAGGGTGCATCCCCCTTCCTCGCCCTGTGTGCGCTGGCTTGGACACCAGCACTCCCCCGCGACCCCGTTTGGGACAAGCGGCAGATAATGGATAATGGACCTCATTCGCGTTCATGACGTGTTTATGAAGTCAAAGCATCTATGCTCAATATGGAGCCATTAAGAAATCTGGTTAGGAAAAAGAATAGTTTGGAGACAGATCAGACCTGTTTTCTAATTTGCTCTTTGCCAAAAGTGAAATGATGTTCCATCACCCTGTCACCCCATGAAGATTTCCATTTCAAGTGAGTTAATACAGTGTTTACTACTGTATACATTTCTGTTATAATGCTACTAAACATTCTGGTGTTACTCCAGAATACACAGCGGGTTTCTTAGTTTTGCACAGCGCGTGCTTTTCAGCCTCATCATTTACAGCTTGACTCACCACCTTTTGGGTTTCTGGATGAAGAAACCAAACTGCAGCTGCTGTGTTTGAGCAACTGCTTTAGTGTCCTGGCAGAGCTTCTCCCCTCATTAGTCTGCATATCAGTCGATTACTTCAAAGCCAATAAACATAAACCTGGCTCCATCTTCAGCTGTTCCACAACTTTCAAATTATTGTAATTTACAGCAGCGCACACTAGCTAGCCAATCTGCCGCCCATTGTGTTCTGTTGGAGTCCTCAGCATGATGAAGTGTTGAAAAGCTGAGTAGGCATTAAAAATCAGATTTCCTCCTCTGATTGCAAAAGACTTTCTGATTAGGAAGCTGAAATTGCCCTGTGTGGCAAAAGATCAGTGGTTGAAAGTGTGGGAGATTGATGACTTTAATCCATTGTTACTTCAAAAATCACAGCAGTACCATTTGTTTTTGAGTCACTATGTCTGACTATGGCTCTGACTTATATGTGATGGCCTGGTAATGATTAGCCGGAGCGCTTCCCTTAAAGGGAAGCTGTTTTTGAGACGCAGGGCACCAGTGCTGCTAGTCAGACGAAAATGGCAGCAGAAGAAAGACTGGTGGCTTGGTTTTCATCCTGCATGTTTTTATTATTGAAGCTGATGTATATGATTACATTATTAATCCACATCTGTCTGGCTTGGGCAGCTGAGCTGAACTGTGGTGGGGAGAGGGGGAGCTAGCAGTGCATGCCGATTGGTCAGAGTGTCGTAAGTGTCGTGTGTTGTCTTGCGGTATTGTTTCGGTGGTTGTATCAGTGGAAAATTACTCATGGTCGTTTTTTGGTGGCTCATCCAGGCATCTGCTTCTCGCTCAGGCTGAAATGTGTAGTAACCTGACACTCGGCCCCAAAACCTACTGTGTTTCTTTCTTTTCTTTTTTTTTTTTAAAATGCGGTCCACATACATAATCTCTGTATTCCTGCTAAAGACCTGCTTAGTGAGCCCTAAGAGCCTTGTGGCTTTCCAAAGGTTCCCTCGAGACACGTGAAGTAAGTGAAGGAGCAGGTGGGCAGACTTCTCCACGGTGAGAGTCGAGGGCTGCTGGTGATGCGGCTTGATGCCACTTCTGCTACCTACAGCTCTGCAGACCATATTTCAGGGGTTTTGACAAATTGCATTTACCTATAATGTTGTGTTTGTGTGTGGGTTTTTTTTTTTATAATGCTTGCTTATAGTCCTCTCTCCCTGCATTCATTACTTGCTCCTGTCCTATTTCTCTGCAAATCATTTTCTGTTTGTAGTTTTTTCCCTTTCTTTTGCTTGCATGCATTGCATCTTTGCTTTCTCTTGGGCTCTTTTAGTTTTTCTTTCTCCCTCGTTCCTCCTGTCAGGTCTGCTTTTCCATTCACATTCCCATCCATTCTGCCAGTGCTCACATTCCTCTGTTCAGCACTCGTGAGATTTCTTAAATTCCTCTCTGTGTCACCGGCTGGAAGTGAGCAGGCCATCCACACAGACTGTGACAAACAACATGAGTGCCTCCCTTATTTTTTCAGCAATTTAATTTAATTGTTTAGTTCAGTGTCCACTGGTTTCTCAGCATGCGTACGCCTTGTAACTTGATCTTTATAATGATGATGATCTTTATAATGAAGTTTATAATGATGTCGCTTTCAATATGAGGCAGCTTTTCATCAGTCTATCTCTGCAGGCATTCTTTCTTCTATGAGCTATGAGTCGAGCCAGCGAGAACAGGAGAATATAAATCAAAGGTGTCAAATTGTAGTCCTCATATTGTCAGACTTTGCACATGAGTGTGTGTGTGTGTGTGTGTGTGTGTGTGTGTGTGTGTGTGTGTGTGCGAGACTGGCAAAGCCAGGATGCTCAGCGTGGGCTTCTGGCCACTCAGCATTAGACCCCATTATGTTTGGCTATTGAGTAGATGAGCTGCTTGTTTCGCTGTTTTCCACTCTCGGTGGTTGGAGTTTTTGGACAGTGCTTTGGACAGATTGAGATCATTGAGGTCACCATTGAGGCAGATAGCAAGGCCCTTGTGGAAAGCCAGGAGCTTGTTATTTGTGTGGATGCTCTTGTGATCCAGGAGGGTTTTTGGTGTGAGCTCAGGGTCTGATTGCATTATGCATGTGGGGCTTTGTTTTTGTCCCATGGAGAGAGGAAGCACATGCTGAAGGGAGGCTCCATTTAGCCATGGTGAAGAGAGTGAGGCCTGTGTTGGCTCCTGCTGAGGAGTAATCATAGGCTGACTGAACTGCGCTCCAGGTCATGCATCAGAACCCAGAGCTAAAAGTGTCCTCCATGGCCAGCGTCCAAACCCTCTGGAGGTAGCATCCTAGGAGCTATGTGGAAGGCGAGCTTAGGACGATTCAGAAGACCTACTGTGCAGTTTCTATACCTCCCTCATCTGACAGAGATGCAAAGCAGATCCTGTCTTCCACTGATATTTTCCAGAATGCTGTAAACTACTTACTGCAAACACCACAAACAAATAGAGCAACCAGAGGGGTGATTTAGGCGCAGTGATCTACAAAATGTATGTACACAGTGGCAGATGAAAACAGAAATGAATAATTATAACCAGATTGCTGACAGCATTGAAAGTGGAGCAAATAGGGCTTGGGACTGAAAACACACAACTACGATTTTCACAAACTTGGAAACTTGGACGCACATGGAAAATGCAAGGCAAAATAACAAACGAACATTTTCCTTTTAAAGCACAGTCTTGTTATGATAATTTTGGCAATTTTTGGATCTCCTGATGAGTCACAATTTATCAACACTGACTTTTGCAGAAATCACAGCTTACACATGTTTTCATATCCAACTAGAAGACGTCTTGTTTAAGGTCTAGCCACAATTTTTTAATGATGTGCAGCTCAGGGGATTATGAGGGCCATTTTAAAACGTTCAGTCTGAACCTTCAGAAGTGAAATACCACACAACGTCGAATCATAATAGAGCTATTCATATTATTTAGAGTTGGCTTTCTTTTATTGAGAAGCTTCTTTCAAAATACACCTTTGGTGATTGAGGCGTAACGGGTTTTACATCACAAATAGCATGTTTCCAAGGTGCTCTATGCAACAGCTAAAAAGAAGTGACCCAATTTATGGACATCACTTCCCAGAGTGCTCATTTTTAAGTGGGATCACAGTTTATCGGCTATAAGTTGACCAGTTAGTTGTGGTCATTTGACACATACATGCATTTACGTCGGAGAGTCCACAGGCCAGCCAGAGCGTGACTGTTTGATTGCAGTTTTCTTGTTCTACCAAATCTTGCTTTGTTTTCAGCAGTTCCCCTTAAAGGTTGCTCGCTAATGATCCTTCTGACAGTGGAAATTATGAGCCTGACGCGTTTTAATGTCTTTTATAGCCGTTTCGTAGGCAACAGATAGGATATTCAGATCTTCAACCATCTGCTTAGAGGTGGTGATGTTTGTTGAGCATTAGTACAAGAATTCAAGGAGTTAGAAAATGTATTACGCGCCAGAATTATCATTAGCTGATTAAGAATAATTTTTTAAAAAATTATAATTTGGTCATGGTACCCAAACTTTTTCAGGAAAAAAAAAAATAATAACAAAGCAAAACTTCCTGGTGTTCTCTCTGTTCCTGCAGTGAGTGACGGGGGAAAGTTGATGCTGTTTATAGCATGTGTTTAATGAATCTGTTTCCCTCTCAGGTTTGCGGTTTAAGATGGTGGGTGGTGATATACTGTAAGGGCTAAAGGTAGAGCACGCCAGGCTTTAACTGGCCTGAATTGACTTTAATAAGACTCTATGGCTTGTTTGGAGTTATTTCTGTCTGAGGTCTCCCCCTGGCATGCAGGCTCTTCAGCAGCCAGTTTTGGCTGTGTGTGTGTGTGTGTGTGTGTGTGTGTGTGTGTGTGTGTGTCTGCTTTTGATTTATCCAGCATTGCTCTTTCTCAGCTCTGATCTTGCCCTCCCGCTTTAAAGGCCTGTGTAAGAAGTCAAGCTGCACTTGGACTCTATTTGTCATGGAGATCACATGGTGGCAGTGAGTTATGACTGGCGGTGACCCTCCAATTAAAGGCCCGCTTACCGCTCAAAGACAACGTTCTGCGGGTAGGCTGACTCCGTGCTGGCGGCAGAATATTTCAGCGCTCACTTCCTGTCACGTCTTGATGAACTACACTGGAGCAGGCTTTGAGATCGGAAATGGGTGAAAGACAACATTGCTGTACTAATCCGACATAAGAGTAGAAGATGCAACAAAAATATTCAGCGTTACTGACACACTGGAAGGTCCCCCCCCCCCCCAAAATTGCACACATGTTGGAAAACACAGAATGTATCAGCAGAAGTAGTTGGTTAAAAAAAACATTACTGCTTGATGGCATCCAATTTGCTGCCTGATACTATGTTTTTTTTATATTATTTGACAGTGTAAATTTAAGTCAGTCAGTCATTTTCTGCCGCTCGTCCCAAGCGGGGTCGCGGGGTGGTGCTGGATTTCATCCCAGCTCACACAGGGCGAAGGACTGGGGACACACCCTGGACAGGTCCTCAGCCCATCGCAGTGGAAATTTAATGCTCTGCTTTATGTATAAATAGGGCATTAATTACTCCAGGGTACCTTTTGAGCATGGTCCCCTGACACTGCTCCCCAGATGCTGGATGTATAGCTGCCTGCTGATAGACTTACCGAACAGGTTAAAAGCTCCTTACTTTTGGTGTGTTCACAATGAATAAGGGTCAGTTCCTGCTCATTAAAGCATCAGGGATTGTTGATATTACAAAAAAAAGAGATTCTTTTGAGATACACATCACAGGGGGGGTCCTTGAGTTTCAACAGACCCGACGTACAACATTTCGAGTTTATGATGCTCACTCCCATGATAAACAAAACGGAGAAGTAAGGGTTTCATCTTACGCCGTCTGCGTCAGACTTTCAAGACTACACAGAACTAGTTTTTGGCTGCACATGCAGCGGAACGATACGCAGCGGAACATTACACAGCAACGCCCGCATGAGTGAGGAAGTTGGCATACCCTAATAAGCTAATATACACCATAGTGTTTTGATTTACACCAAAATTCGTGTTATCACTGTTGTAGGAACGGATCTGTGTCACAACTCGAGGACCCAGTACATCTTTTTTTTTTTTTTTTTTTTTTTATATTTAAAAAGTCAATACAGAGACATTTTTTTCAGTGTTCCAAATGCTGCTTCTTATTAACCATGACCTAATTATAATTTTTCAAATGAAAGATGCAGTTTGACCAGCATTCCCTAAGCACATCCTCATAGAAAGGTGTCATGTAATTTGGTGGGAAAAGGAAGGATTATTTTTCCTCACACCTCCCAAGCATGTGATGGGCTAAGGGCCGTGTATCATGTTGTGTTTTTTGTTTTTTTTTTTTTTTTTTGCTTTGTTTTTTTTGCAGTAATGCTGACATTGATTCTTTCCCCATGTAAGTTGATAAAGTCTCGTGTTAGGATGTCAGTTTGGTGGATGCTATAGTCTACTGGAAAATCCAATCCGTATAGAGCCCTGCTATGTGTGTGAGAAAAGTCGACAGAACTTGCTGATCTGCTCAATGTCCAGCTGAAGGCCCGGCGGCTGCCTCTCATCCTGTCGTGGTGTGGTGGTAAGCGTAGGCAGAGTGAGAGCGACTCTCATTATGTTGGGTGTGTATGGGAATGGCTGTAAACATGACATTCCCCTTCTGCAAGTGGCCCAGCTTAATCATAGCCCTGTGGCACAATGAACAGTAAAGGGAAGCCACCGCTGCCTCCGGAACTATATCCTGAGTGCACAGAGGCGCAGCAACGAAGAGCAAGGAGGACATTAACCCCTCTGACCACTCACACACACGTACACACACGTCTGATCTCGGCTTGGCCTCCCACTCCCCCACTGTCACTCCAAACTCTGCCAAGATGTCCAGCTGTCTTTACTTTGTAACTTATACTTTCCTTTTCTTATTGCATAATGGTTACAAAAACAACCTATTCTTGGGCTATAACAGTAAAATGCCATGTTGTGTGTGTGTGTGTTTTTTTTTTTTTTTTCTTTACTTGATTAAACTAATTAAAACCAAGTTAGAATAACTTCAACATCTTGGTACTGTTTAAAAAAATAAAAATAAAAATAAAAAAATCAGGTTAAATGTCTAATTTACAAAGACAGATGGGCTGTTGCTGTCTCTTGAGCTAATTATTCAGTTTCACAAACCTCATGGCTGACAACACTGACAGGATGAGATGCTGAATGTTGCTCTCCTGCAAGTTTACCGTTTAAGTAGCCTCGTTCGCACAGTAGGTAGCGCGTCAGTCTCATAATCTGAAAGTCGTGAGTAAGATCCTCACACGGGGCAGTCGTTCTTTAGCTGCCCCCTGCTGCACGGTGTTTGCATGGGTTAAATGCAGAGGTCCAATTTTGTTGTGGTTCACTGTGTGCTGTGCTGTGACCTCGCAATGACAGGAATAGTCACTTTCACTTTCAAGTTTGGCTCCTTAGATTGCGACGTGGTCGATGGAAACATCTTACTATGAACAAAATCTCCCTTCTCCCCCTTTTTCATGTTTGCTGTTATTTCAATGAAGGGAAAACACTTTAAAAGATTAAAGATGTTTAAAAGGCCTGCTTTTTATAATTCATTTTATTTATAATGAAGGATAAAATGACTTTGATTCATTCTCAGTAGGAAGGACTTCGGTAATGATTTCCGACTCTTCTATCAGTGTCATCAGTGAACTTCAGGTTCACTGGAAGGAAGGTTTGAGTGCTTAGGAGTGACCTCACAACAAGGGGATAAAATGTATGGAGTTATGGGATTATTTAGATGATACTATTAAAAAATGTTATTGCAAATCCATTAAGAAAAGATGCTGATGTATTTAAAACTAGCCCTTGTGCTCAAACTTTCAAGGAGCAGTACAGATGTTTAAAATTTTGGACTTTGTCTCTTCTCAGATTGCTACTTGTGACTATTTTGGTCTCCACAGTCAATTTGCATCATGATGTGGAGCCCTAGACTCCTGACTTCTTAAGAGTATAAAAAAATCTTACTAAACCACACCCTGGTCCCTGCTTCTCAGAAGTCTTACCCGACTCTAGAGCCAGCAGGGTTCAAGAACTGCCCCCAATTAGTATGTTTAGAACTCCCTGCTGTTAACTTCCCTTTAAAAACCAAATGAGACCTGAGCAGTGCACATATACATTTCTGTCTGAGAGAACGCAAGAGTGAGTGAGTGCAAAACAAGTGTCCAAGAAAAACCTCCTTTCTCTTTTTATTTATGCACTGTCCTTTGGGTCAGGCAGCCACTAAAGTGAGTAAGTTGGACAGCAGTGGTGTTATGAGGCCAGAAGTAAATAAGCTGTTGGCTGACAGCTCTGGCTATTGCCTGTGCCCTTTTTATAAACGACAGAGAGAGAGAGAGAGAGAGAGAGAGAGACAGGCACCCAGACACAAATGTCTAGTGGCAGAAAGACGAGAGAAATAGAAATGCTGGAAAGCATCTCATGATGGACGACACATGTTGCTATAAACTCATCAGCTGAAACACAGGCCATGTTTAGTGTCAGCACATTAGCTCAGAGATGAGTGTCATTTAAGCAGTAACGAGGAGGATGCACATTTCAGACGTCCCATTTGATCCCTTGCGACCCGTAATTGAAGACCATAGACTTCTCCTTTGTCATTGTGGAGATTCATATGTTCCTCCCAGTTATCAACCCAAGAAGGGTTTCTGGCAGAACATCTTGAAGACGAGACCAGTCGCCGACAGGCAAAATGTAATGAACTGAGAGATGAATTTGGCAGTTGTGTTGACAGGTAGGGTCATCTCACATCCCACAGGATGTTATGGTTTGTTCTTAACAGACACTTTTTTTGTCATGCCACACGCAGAGGCATGCTTTTGACAAGTGAATCATTAATGAAGTGAAAGTGAGTATTTGTCATTGTGAAACAAAATCCTTTGTTTTAGAATCACACACATGCAGTAGGGGGCAGCCATATACAGCACCCGGGGAGCAGTGATGGGGACAGTACCTTACTCAGGGGTACCTTAGGACAACCTACGGATTCAAACCCACAACCTTGTGATCCTGGGGCCTAGGCCCTAAATACTATGCCTCCACTGAGAAACACTTTTGATGATGTGTTCTCATTAACAGCACTAAGTTTTAATGGGCTTAACATTTGCATCAGGCCAAAGCAAATTGTACTCTTTTGGATGATTGAAGCGGAGCACAGAACAGGTGTGAAGCTTTTTCTTTCATTTATATGTTTAGCAGATTGAAAATTGAGAGAGCGAAATGATTCAGTTACATATTTAGCGCAGCAGTGCTTTTGACTGATGGGCAAAACGGTGCCTTGTGTGCCCGTTATTTCATTCAAAGCACTTAGTCCAACTGTGCATTGCATGATTTATGGTAAAATTGGTTTTAGAGGCTTAGTACGACCCAGCAGTGTTGCTGGAAAACCAAACGAAAGAAAAAAGCCTGCAGCTGATCGTTAACTGGACCACCATATTCTCTCCCTCATGGAAATGTACATTTTGTCCCATCATACTGTAAAAACAAACCTGCATTCTTTGTGTCAGGAGCATCTGAAGAATGCACTTGGGTAGTTTTGGGCTGAGGTAATCTCTGGGCTTCACAAAGGTGGAGTCCTTGTTGTCACTCAGGGTTAATTCTAATAAACGCTGCTCACTCTGCAGCTGTGTCACTTGGGGGCAAAAGGGTAAACTTCAGTGTAGAGCAAGGGAAAAAACAACCCTGGGGTCCTGAAGTTGAACACACCGCAGGGTTTGAAATGTTTGAAATACTTTAGCAGTTACTATTATTTATTTATTTATATTAATTTAATGCAATTTCTTGACCTTAGGTCCAGTAATAATTGACTTCATGTAATGCAGCCTACAAATGGAACAGATTACGTTTAAATGGCATGTGTAGTTTAATATCAAATAATGTGGCTCAGTGTTCAAAGACTACATTGTTTATTTTTGTTTTAGCTTATGATTTTATTTAAGAGCTGTACTTTGAGTTGTAGTGGATCTATACAAGAAACACGTGTCCTTTAGCTGTATTTCACAGGACTGGGTAATTGGTATTGGCTGCTTAGTGGGATTTTAGGCCAACTTTGTGTCATTATATGGTTCATGCGAGAGAAGGCTAACACCATTTTGGGTATTTAAAAAAAAATTTTTTTTTAACTGTCTCCTAGGCATAATGGGACATCAGAAGTTCAGAGCCACAGCAAAACCTCCACCAACACTTACTCAATGAATGAATAAAACCATTTTAGTGTTTAAGCTTTTTGCAGGAATGGCTATGACATGGGGTTTAAATGGCTATGGTTTTACTATATTTAGCTGGCTGATCTAATGCAGGAGCGCCCTTGTAGAGTTTACAGTGCAGTTTATTAAGATTAAATTTAGATAATTGCTGCATTAATAGATGACCACGGCACTTCTACAGAATCCCAAAAGTAAAACAAGGGCCAGCGGTCAAGATGGTGGATCATGCTACAAATAATGGACATTATTAACAAGTTTTTCTTTTAACGTTCCCTCGAAAGAGTTCATTTGTTAATTTGGTAAGTTGATGGAGTAACTCCTTTGAGACAGCAGCTCAATTAGTAGTCTGTTAAGGCCTGTTTGTGGTTGAAACTAACATCGTATACCATTTAGCCAGTAAGGCACAGAAGAAGACTGGAGTTAAGTTAGCTTACAGTCTCATCCCAGCAGCCCACCCAGCCATCCTGTGCTCAGCTAGATCAAAATAAACCTAAACCTATAAACCTGAATCTCGCCGTAGAACCATGTGTTTCACTCCTTTCCAACTCACCAGCAGAACTTCCAGAGCCTCAGCCGGTTTGTTTTGACACTTGAAGATGTGTGGTGAGGGAAGTGGGCTGTGGTGGCTGGGTCTCCATGTGGGGGACCGATTGGGCTGAAGATTTCCACTCTTGCTCCTCCTCCATCTGCATAGGCCATTATCAGAATGAAGACAACACCTCACACCTCACACAGAGTTTGAACAATGACCCTCATTCCTTTCAAGCTACTAAGCCTGTGGTAATTCCATTAAGTCTCCAAAAAATGACACCCATAACTGAGTGTTATGGTGGAAACCAGTGATACAGCAGGGAAGTTCTATTGCTCAACTCTGGCCCTGGATCCATTCAGGTCCTGCTGCACTCCACATCTGTGCACAACTGGCTTGTCAGAGAAACCACTTCAGACTGGAGCTGCTCCCTGTGCAACAGCACTGCAGATGCTCAGTATGAATTCTCTCTCTTCTCATAGTAAACAACTCCATCAGTCTTCTGTCTCTGTTGCTCTTAAAACACAGTGAACAATACTTCATCTTCATCATCCTTAAATCCGCCCTATCACAGACACCAACAGTGCTCGCAGCCTGAAAGAATGAACAGCCAATGACTTGGTGGTCAGCACACACTGAGGGGAAGAAAGTGTCCAGACACTTTATTTAAAATAATTTCCAGTGCATATATTCACAAGCTACAGAGCCCAAACAAAGGTTTTAAACATTCACAATGTGCTGACCTGAATGTTGAACTAAGTTCACGGTTCTATGGTTATGATGGGGAAGGTAAGAGAGAAACAGTTACTCAAATTCTGCTCTTGGCAATCCAGGCCCTTGCAAAGAGCCGAGACAGCTACGGCTCATGTGAACTGACTATATATATATATATTTATATATATATATTAAAGGCACTGTTCTGTACTGATGATGCCTATGGTATGCTCAGAAGAGATTATTTTGGTAAATTACTGTAATACAGTAGATTAACAATTAGTTTAAATTGTAAATCTGTTTATTTCAGATGGTGGTTTGTTTCCTGCTAATGTAGCTTGAAGAGTAACTGAATGTGAAAAGGCTGGAATCCAGGGTAATGGTGGAGAAGGCTGCAAGAAAGACACTAAAGTATATATGAGACCGCAGAGTCTTTTGGGCTGTGGTATGCTGCGGGTGGAGCCTCTTCCTCCTGCAGTAATGTGGGGCTTCGCTGGAGTCAGATGAGATGCCTGCTGTTCTTGATCACTGTGTTCTTCAGACTGTAGCCGTATACAGGCCTCACTTTACATTCACATCACATCATTATCCTCAGTGGACACAACATCGAGAAGTACCTAGCTTCTTATCAAATCAGCTCAGGTTGTGTGGCTTACCAACCCAACCCCCTCCCCCGTGTGTGTGTGTCTGTAAGCATGACTCAAACGCAGGCTTTTTAGAGGTAGAGTGGTTTTTATTACCCAGATTAAAACACTCAACCTTTTTTTTTTTTTAAATGTGGGGCTGCCAAACCCTCTGCATTCATAAGCACCCACTTCCAGAGGTGTCTTTGACCTCCATCTTCCTGAGAGTAAAGTGACGGATGCTCAGTTGGCAGGATGACCCTTCCCTGCGTCATTGCTTCTGACTAATCCTGGGTTGGCTTTGTCGAGGGGTGGCCAGCTGTGGCTGCCTGTTTATTTTTACCAGGCTAAAAGCAACGTGGAGTGTTTTGAGTGAATTTGTAATCTGTATTTAAACACTGAGACATATGGTCATTATCAGGCCTCGCGATGGCCCTCCACCGAGACTCACGTCATCATGGAAACATACTAGCTGAGATTATAGCAGTGAAAAAACTTCTAAATTCTAAATAAAAATGTATTTTTTTGGAAGCTGAGGGATGGCTCACACTTCCTGTAATGTTGAGATGAATCAGCAATAAAATCAGCAATAAAAATGTGAAACGACTTTATAGCTGCAATGGTATTAAAATGGTTAAAATAAATATGGGACGGATTTCAAAGTTACTTTGGCTTTTTAAAATTTATTTTTTTATTTTAAGTAAGACAAGGTTGTCCATATGAGAGACCCACTCTCACTTTCAAAGTAGATGTATGTTTCTGTAGAAGTGATGTTGTGACTTTCGTCTGCATGGTTGTTGAAAGAGCCCCTCCTAAATCATATAAAAGGTGATCGTGTTTGGTTTTTAAGTTTGCCTGTTTTTGTCATGTATGATAAGAAGAGCACGGCTTGTGAGGGGAATCTGTTAAGAAAAAATGGCACATCAATACAGTGGTATCTCTTAAAACCACGGTGGTTTATGGTGCAGTCATAACGGACTACTTACTAACGGAATGATCTGCTGAACAATTCCACTGATTGTGCTGAGAATATTCTTGTGTCATTAAGGATGTGACAGGGGAAGCAGTGGTCCTGAGGGAGTCATTTGGTTTGTCAGAGCATCAGTATGGTTGCTGCTCTTCTAACAAACTGGTCTGTTGCTTCAGAGCCTGTATGTGGAAGTTTTCTTTTTCGGCTGGCTGGAGGTAATTCAGAATCAGCGGAAAGCTGACTTGCCTAATGGTATTTGTGACCATTGTTTTAATACTGTGATTAACCCAGCCACTAGGGATGCACAAGCCAGTGTATTTCTTTTTTTGTATTTCTGACTACTTTTGGCCAAAGAAGAAGAAGAAGAGGAGGAAGGCATGTCCAGAGGGAGAAGGAGAGAAAGAAGGAGAGGAGAGTGGAAGTGAGGGTAGGGACTTTGAATGTTGGCAGCATGACTGGTAAAGGTAGAGAATTAGCTGATATGATGGAGAGAAGGAAGGTTGACATTTTGTGTGTGCAAGAGACTAGATGGAAGGGTAGTAAGGCCAGGTGTATTGGAGGGGGGTTTAAACTGTTCTACTATGGTGTGGATAGAAGGAGGAATGGAGTAGGTGTTATCCTGAAGGAAGAGCATGTGGAGAGTGTTTTGGAGGTGAAGAGGGTGTCAGGGAGGGTGATGAGTTTGAAGCTGGAAGTTGAAGGTGTGATAATGAATATTGTTAGTGCTTATGCTCCACAAGTTGGTTGTAAGATGAAAGTGAAGGAAAAATTCTGGAGTGAGTTAGATGAAGTGATAGAGAGTGTACCCAGGGGAGAGAGAGTGGTGATTGGTGCAGATTTTAATGGTCATGTTGGTGAAGGGAACAGAGGTGATGAGGAGGTGATGGGTAGGCATGGTCTCAAGGAGAGGAATGCTGAGGGTCAGATGGTTGTTGATTTTGCAAAAAGGATGGAAATGGCTGTAGTTAATACTTATTTTAAGAAGAGGGAGGAGCACAGGGTGATGTATAAGAGTGGAGGAAGATGCTCACAGGTGGATTATATTCTTTGCAGGAGGGTCAGTTTGAAAGAGATCAGAGACTGCAAAGTAGTGACAGGGGAGAGTGTAGCTAAACAGCATAGGATGGTGGTCTGTAGGATGACCTTGGAGGTCAAGAAGAGGAGGAAAGTGAGGGCAGAGTCGAGGATCAAGTGGTGGAAGCTGAAGGAGGAGGACTGCAAGGTGGAATTCAGGCAGGAGTTAACACGGGCACTGGGAGGTGTTGAAGAGCTACCGGATTGCTGGGAAACTACTGCAGAAGTGATCAGGCAGACGGCTAGAAATGTACTTGGTGTGACATCCGGAAGGAAGAAAGAGGATAAGGAGACCTGGTGGTGGAACCAAGAAGTCCAGGAGAGTATTCAAAAGAAGAGGGAGGCAAAGAAGACATGGGACATACAGAGAGATGAAGGAAGTAGACAGGTGTACAAGGAGATGAACCGCAGGGCGAAGAAAGCAGTGGTGAAGGCCAAAGATAAGGTGTTTGGTGAATTGTATGAGAGGTTGGACAGTAAAGAGGGAGAAAAGGACCTTTACCGATTGGCTAGACAGAGAGACAGATCTGGGAAAGATGTGCTACAGGTCAGGACGATTAAAGATAGAAATGGTAACGTACTCACAGGTGAACAGAGCGTGTTGAGCAGATGGAAGGAATACTTTGAGGAGCTGATGAATGAAGAAAATGTGAGAGAGAGAAGACTGGATGATGTGAGAAGAGTTAACCAGGAAGTGCAGCAAATTAACAAGATGGAAGTAAGGGCAGCGATGAAGAGGATGAAGAATGGAAAGGCTGTTGGACCGGATGACATACCAGTGGAAGCATGGAGATGTTTAGGGGAGATGGCAGTTGAGTTTCTGACCAGATTGTTTAACACAATCTTGGCAAGTGAGAAGATGCCTGAGGAGTGGAGACGAAGTGTACTGGTACCGATCTTCAAGAATAAGGGTGATGCACAGAGCTGTAGTAACTATAGAGGGATAAAGTTGATCAGCCACACCATGAAGTTATGGGAAAGACTAGTAGAAGCTAGGTTAAGAAAAGAGGTGAGGATCAGTGAACAGCAGTATGGTTTTATGCCAAGAAAGAGCACCACAGATGCAATGTTTGCTCTGAGGGTGTTGATGGAGAAGTACAGAGAAGGTCAGAAGGAGCTGCATTGTGCCTTTGTGGATTTGGAGAAAGCATATGACAGGGTGCCTAGAGAGGAGTTGTGGTTTTGTATGAGGAAGTCTGGTGTTACAGAGAAGTATGTGAGAGTAGTTCAGGATATGTATGAGGGCAGTGTAACAGTGGTGAGATCTGCAGTGGGAGTGACGGATGCATTTAAAGTAGAGGTTGGATTACATCAAGGATCAGCACTGAGCCCGTTCTTGTTTGCAGTAGTAATGGACAGGTTGACGGACGAGGTTAGACAGGAGTCTCCGTGGACGATGATGTTTGCTGATGATATTGTGATCTGCAGTGAGAGTAGGGAGCAGCTTGAGGAGAACCTGGAGAGATGGAGATATGCTCTGGAGAGGAGAGGAATGAAAGTGAGTAGGGCAAAGACAGAATACATGAGTGTGAATGAAAGGGAGGAAAGTGGAGTGGTTAGGATGCAGGGAGTGGAGGTAACAAAGGTGGAGGAGTTTAAATACTTGGGATCAACAGTTCAGTGTAACGGCGAGTGTGGAAGAGAGGTGAAGAAGAGAGTGCAGGCTGGTTGGAATGGGTGGAGAAGAGTGGCTGGAGTGATTTGTGACAGACGCGTACCAGCTAGAGTAAAAGGGAAGGTTTACAGGACAGTAGTGAGACCAGCTATGTTGTATGGGTTGGAGACTGTGGCACTGACGAAAAGGCAGGAGGCGGAGCTGGAGGTGTCAGAGTTAAAGATGCTGAGATTTTCGTTGGGTGTGACGAGGATGGACAGGATTAGAAATGAGTATATTAGAGGGACAGCTCAGGTTAGACGTCTTGGAGACAAGGTTAGAGAAGCAAGGTTGCGTTGGTTTGGCCATGTGCAGAGGAGAGATGATGATTATATTGGAAGGAGGATGTTGAGGATGGAGCTGCCAGGAAAGAGGAGAAGAGGAAGACCAAAGAGGAGGTTTATGGACGTGGTGAGAGAGGACATGCAGGTGGTCGGTTTGAAGCAGGAAGATGCAGAGGACAGGAAGAAATGGAGACAGTTGATCCGCTGTGGCGACCCCTAAACGGGAGCAGCCGAAAGAAAAAGAAGAAAGAAGAAGAAGAAGTTTTAATACTGTGATTCTAAAATTTCTTTATTCTAGTTTTAACAGTTGTTATTGACCTGATTGATGTCATTTGGTGAAGTGAAAGTGACTACTTTCTTTTTGAATACGCAGTACAGCACAGAACACAGTGAACCATGATGAAATGCAACCTCTGCCCTTTACACACAGTGTAGCAGGGGGCAGCTATTTAAAGTGCCCAGGGAACAGTGATGGGGATGGTACCTTGCTCAAGGTTACCTTTGGGCACCAGGGCAACCTACCGGTTTGGGATTCGAGCCATGACCTTCCAATCCGGGGGCCAACTCCCCAGCCGCTAGGCCACTGCTGCCCCTTGTGTCCCCATGTTCTGCCCCATTATAGCGTCTTTAAGAAAAATACCTAAAGTCACAGATTTTTGTCAGATTTCACTTTGTGTCATTCTGCTAATTTTAACATAAGGTGTTATTTTCCAATTGAATAATTTACGAACACATTTAAGTGTTTTTGATTATGATTCATTTCAGAAACCATGATTTCATTCAGCCAAAACCCCACCATATGTTTTCAATCTAGATTGAACAGTGAATCTGCTTAGCATATGTGCCATTTCTCACACAGTCATGATTTTTTTATTATATATTTGTTTGAATTATTTCATTTCAAATAGTCTTAACTGTCAGCACTAGAATGAATCAGATTTTGCCGTATGAGAAAATGTATCTAATTGCATTTTTAGCCCTCTCTATCAATCCTTTCAAGTCATTAGTTTTATTTCTGATGATTTAAAGTATTCTTTTTCTGTTTGTGATCTGTAGTCTGTGGTGAAGACTGGGCGGCTGTTGATCAGTCACGAGGCTCCAGTGACCGGAGGTTGCGCTGCAGAGATTGCCACAACTGTTCAGGTAAGAACGGGCTTGAAAGTCATATAAATATGCTTCATTTTAAAGTCTGTAATAATCAGACTTCTAGCCAGTTTTTGACATAAGCCTAAGCTGAGCACCGAGTTGTAATAAATGCATTTAATATATGGAACTGCAAGTAAAAAGCATGTAATTCACTTTCAACAGAATACTTATTGCACAGAGAGCTACTGACCACAGACTAATCACTACTGATGTGGTCTTGAGGGAAGGCTTTTGATTACATTGGGATTATCTGGGCTTTTGAAGATAATGCTCCTAAAATGTGATCTGACTTAATAATGATAAATTAATTATTCCATAATGCATTTTCACTGCTATATCTTTATTGATTAAATAATTGAAACAATTAAGGTCATTGCACTTAATACTTTTTTTTTTTTTTTTTTTTTTTTTTAACACTCTAAGAAGTGAAAGTGACTATTCTTGTCATTGTGAAACACGGCACAAAATTCAACCTCTGCTTTTTACCCCTACACACCGTGCAGCCAAAGCAGTAATGGAGGTGGCACCTCGGGGCAACCTACTGGTCTGGGATTCAAACCCACGACCTTCTGATCCTGGGGCCTAGTTCCATACCACTATGCCCCTGCTCCCCCAAAGTATCATATGTCCATAGTCCCAAACCACTAGGCCACCACTTCCTAGTGAAGAAGAGTATCACTTAGAGGGCAGTTAGAGGCAGGTGTTTCGTTCATTTCAGTGGGGGATTTGACCTGCCCTGCCATAAAGCAAAAAAAACCAAAAAAACTTGCCGTTATCATTACCTGCTTTACAACATACACTAATCTGCAACACTAAACTCACTGACAAGTGAAGTGAATAACAGTGATTATCTCAGGAGAGTGGCACCTCTAAAGGAATAGGATATATTAAGCAGCAGCTGAACAGTCAGCTCATGTTTTGGAAGCAGAAGAAATAGGCAAGGTCTAAGATCTTAATGAATTTGTCAATGATCAGGTTGTGCTGGATAGATAGCAGAGTCAAAGCATCTCCAAAACTGCAGGTCTAGTGGGGTGTTCCCGATATTTAAAGTGGTTCCATGTATCACAAGCATTGATCAAGCAACAGGATCATGAATGCCCAAGACTCATTGATGCATTTTGGGGAGCAACAACTGTCCTGTCTTTTCCAATTCCGCGAAAAGCTACAAAGCCACAAAAATAAAAAGATGTCAAAACCTACAGCGCATTAGCTGAGCCTTATATGCCAACAAAAGTGGGCATGTGACCCTCAAACTAGATCACTGAGTGATGGAAGATCAGAATCATGTTTTACAAGAGACACGTCTTCCATGTCTTGTGAACTACCGAATGTGTGTTCATCACTTCCTTGGGGAAGAAATGCCACCAGGATGCACAGCTGGAAGAAGACATGCTAGCGACAACAGTGTGATCCTACGGACAATGTTCTGCTGAAACCTTGGTTCTTGTCATTTATGTGGATGTTACTTTCAAATGTACCACTTACTTGAACCTTGTCGCAGACCATGCACACTCCTTCATGGCGACAGTGTTTGCTAAAGGTAGTTGACTCTTTCAGCAGGAAAATTCAGGGTGTTGACTTGATCTACCTAATTCCCCAGATCTCAGTCCAGTCAAGCTTCTGTGGGATGTGCTGGACAAACATTCTGATTCATAAGAAGCCTCACTTTAGTACATAAGGATATGGTAAGGATATGGATATGGTGTTTAGGTTCCACATACCTTCAAAGTTCTTGGGAAGTCTATGCCTCAGCAGGTCAGAGCTGTTTTGGCAGCATGAAGAAGAATGAATAGGTGGTTTTAATGACAAATGATATACTTCTTTCTGTTCAAGAGCATAATGGTTCAGCCACTTATACACAAAAAATGTTCCAACCAACTAAAACTGAAAGTAATGCAATACACAAGATGAAAAGGATTTCTAATAGCTTAAGCACCAGATGAAATGAAGTGTCCTTGCTGCTGTCTCTATGAGCAGGCAAGATCGGTACAACGACATGCCAGAGTCCTCAAAGAAAGTGATAAAGTATGCTTGAGTGATATGCCGGCATCCTTGTTGCTTAATAACATGTGTGTTCATGAGTCTAACAGAAGAAAAACACTAACCAAGCATAGTGTTTATGAGATGTTACCGCTGAGGAAACCACTGCTCTTCGCTCCTCTGGCTTGAAATGATAGAGACCAAAAAGCTCCAGATCTTATAAGGAAATGCTGTACATATGTAAAGAAAGAATTAGATTTTGCTGAAAGTATAGCACTGCAAGAAGCCATTCAAGCAAATCTAGGTTCTAAATAGTAGTATAGTGAAAAAGTGAAAGTGACAACCCTTGTCATTGCGAGGTCACAGCACAGCACACGTGAACCACAACGAAATTGGACCTCTGCTTTTAACCCATGCACTCAAACACAGTGCAGCAGTGGGCAGCTATTGAAAGCACCCGGGGAGCAGCGACAGGGACGGTACCTTGCTCAAGGGTACCTCAGGGCAACCTGCTTGTGAGGGAATCGAACCCACAATTTCCGATGCGGGGGCAATTCCCTAACCACTAGGACACCGCTGCCCCAATATTAGTAACTTTTCCTCACAACTTTAAAATTGCTGTCCGTGTGCTTAAACCTAACCAATGCCAAGTTTGCCTTTTTTCTGCAGGTCATAGATTAATTCCCCCATGATGCATCACAAGTCCCCCAAAAATGACCAGTGCAGTTACCTTTGTGTATAATTTTGACAAGTTCTAAACCTTAGTCACTCTTGTTTTCTCTCTTTCTCTCTTGATTTCTCTCTCACGCTCTCTCTCTCTCTCTCTCTCACTCTCTCTGATTGTTCATGGTGACAGTTTAACAGGCTATGAATGCTCTTGCTCTCTGAATCCATTTTGGTCCTGGTTATGTTACTCTCATAAATATGCAATTCAAGTGGCCTCTATTGTTTCATCCTCTTTCAAGTCCGACCATGTGCTTAGGATTAAGCAGTGTGTTCTTATGAGTGTTTATTGATGTAACTGAAAGAGTGAATTATGTGGGTCTGCTTGGAGGTTAATGAAGTGTCTCAGGCTCCTGCTCGGCTGTGCATGGTGGCAGAAATTTAATTAGGCTTGATCTTGGAAAGCACTTTGTCGGTTTGAGCACAAATGTATTTGTGTGTGTTTGCAGGGGAGAGTAGGTAGAGAAATGTGACATGGGTTGGGGACTCTGACAGAAAGATGACTGGGTGGTTACTAGGTTGAGCGGATCTGTGTGCAGATAATAAGACAGAAGCCTATTAGCTTCTGACAAAATAAGTCTATTAGCAGGATGGTGCCTTTCAGATCTTGAAGATTGCAGGTTTGCTGTAACTGACACTAATGAGTAAGCCTATACCAGATTGTCAGATCAGTTACAGTAGAGCTACACCTTATGTACAAATATGTAACATTACATTTACATTTACGGCATTTAGCAGATGTTGTTTGCCAGAGTGACTTCCATGTTCTAATTACAGGGACAGTCCCCCTGGAGCAACTCAGGGTTAAGGGTCTTGCTCAGGGACCCAGTGGTGGTGGGGCTAGAGGTGGGATTCGAACCTGGGACCGCTTAAACCATAGGTCCATAGGCAAGTACCCCACCACTAGACCACCACCCTACATTACATATAATATAATATGCAGCATCCTGATTGTGTTAAATTCATGGGTGGTGGTCTAGTGGTAGTGTACTCACCCATGGACCAAGAGGCAGTGGTTAGGCAGTTGGCCCCAGGATCAGAAGGTCATGGGTTTGGATCCCAGGCCAGTAGGTTGCCCTGAGGCACCCTTGAGCAAGGTACCGTCCCTGTCACTGCTCCCTGGGCGCTTTCAATAGCTGCCCCCTGCTGCACGTGTGTGAGTGTATGGATGGTCACCTTCCCTTCTTTCACTTTCAAGAGATCGCCGGATCGAATCCCACCTCCAGCACTACCACCATTAGGTTCCTGAGCAAAACCCTTTACCCAATCAGGAAATGTAATTCGCTCGGGATAAGAGCGTCTGCTAAAAGCCATAAATGTAAATGTAAATTTATCCTTTGTGACCAAGATTGCAAATACCAATATTGAAAAAATGATGCTCAATCAGCATATGGTGCAAGTCTATTCGCTGCAAACTCTGGATCCATGCAGCTCAGCCACTTCTCAGGTAGACTCATCCACTTAATTGGAGACCGGAGAGAGGTATGAACTCTTGCAAGAGACATTCTCTCCGCGCTGCCTTCTGTGAACCTTAAGCTGTTTTCACCAAAAAACTTGGTGAAAAGAAATAAGTCAGGAATGGCCTTTCCTGTTGCAAAATTTCAGTGTCTGGCACATTGTCACCGTCTGTACCTACTTCATGTAGGATATGCCTGGGAGTAGCATGCAGAAGTTCATAGTTTGAATCAGAATAAGAATCAGGATGAACGTTCAGATTTAGAATTAGAAAACCTCTATCTGACCTAATAAAACAACCCAGTCTTTTGCACGTCCTTAAATTTGTCTGACAATTCCTTTGTCGTCCTTCACCAACAGAACAGTGCTTGAATCTCTTTGTCTCACCAATTAGAAATTTTTGTTGATGTCTTTAAACGGTCTTGCTTCTTCCCGTTCTAATATTGTTTTTACCCATTTGCATGATAACATCATTATCAACCTGAAAAATGACCCCCTCTGCACATTACAGTCAAGCCTGATTAATGTTTGAGCACAACGCTGCAGTCACCCATACAGCTCCTGTGAGTAATGTCTAAAAAAAAAAAAAAAAAAAGTCCAGTTGTTGCAGTGATTGGGGCTTAACAGTGACTCCCTGAGACTGAGAGAGGAGCTCTGTGTCCTGTTATTAATGGATTCATGGCTGGAACAGGTTCCTGGATGCATCAATGGAATACTTAGATTTTTGTTTCTCTCCGTTTCACTCACGAAGTACCTGGAATTGTGTGAAGCACGAAGGCCTCCCATCCTGACCTCAGCTGTATCTTTCTCTTTGATTGTAATGTAACTGTGTGTGAGAGAGTGAGAGAGTGAGAGTGAGAGAGAGAGAGAGAGAAATGGGCTTTTGGGTCAAGCAGAGCGAAATGGTGAAAAGGGTCTTCCCGACAATTCTCACAGTACATTAGAAATTTTCTCAGTAGACCAATTTTTTCCCATGTGACATCACACCCTTAAAGAACCACCCACCTGTGGGCTAAAACTAACATTTCTTCCAATGACCATCATGTATTTTACTCGTGTTCTTTCAGCAAAATGCCTGATAGTTTGGTCCAATTGGATTCATTAACTGATGATGGCTGTACTTCTGCAGAATCCCCAGAGAGAAAGAAAACCCAGAGGAGGAAATGATGGATTTATGTTACTAGTCGAGTCTCTGTCCCCAGAGATGGAATGAAATATTGGCAACCAGTAGTTTACATGTCCTGGCCAAGCTC
This sequence comes from Hepsetus odoe, assembly GCA_017165825.1. NCBI lineage: Eukaryota > Metazoa > Chordata > Actinopteri > Characiformes > Hepsetidae > Hepsetus > Hepsetus odoe. Next base: position 6,429,972 of record CM029379.1, on the reverse strand, counting down.
CAGCGTTAAAATGATTGTATGCTTTCTTCTAGCATGGTTCATTTTTGTGGACCAACATAGTGGCCTTGGTGAGTTATGCTGGCAGAACAGACAGAAGCCGTGTCCCAAACCACACACTTCCATACCATATGTGCATACTTGAGTGTGGTAGTATGCCACTCGGGACACAGTTAGATTAACAGTTATCTAACAGCAGCTAATAAATAAGGCATCTACTTAAAGGGAAGGTTCATTTTTTTAGTCTGAAAACTTAACGGCTAATTTTTTAGGAGGAGGAGAATAGCAAGTTAACGTAAACTTTTCTTTGACAGGGAACACTTTCTACTCCCAAGCAGCAGAACTGGTGACCTGTCCACCCTGAAAATAAACACAGCTGTCTGATGGCAAAGATGGTACAGCTGAATATATTGCTTCCTATTTCATTTTTGGACTCTCATATCAGTGACTTCCATAAACAAGCAAGCCATTGCTCTACCAAGTTCTCAGAATGTGTGCATATCTTTATCTTCCGGAATAGGTCAACCAGTTCTAGGAAAAATTTAAATTCATACCACATGCTCTATGGTCTTGCCATAACCTGCTTCCCTAAGAGCACAAAGCACAACTAAGTTCTGTTTTCATAGCAGACCTACCACATTTTACAAGAGGCCAGCTGCCTGATCTACTGGTCTTCAGTTGCAGCCAGAAGCCTGTAATTTGTTTGAACAGGAATGAGCAGAAGACCTTAATGCTGGGATGTAGAGATGGAAGTACTTTACACTCATTTCACCCATTTGCTCAAGCCTTTCGGAGCCTCTGTGGGGCTGATGTGGAAAATTGCTAGAATGCTGAAAACATTAAACAAGAGATAAATTTGAACAATTTGAATTTGAGAGCTTTTCTCTTTTTCTTTATTGACATTAGTGGCTGCTGGAACTGTTGCCTAAGAAGGAAGAAAAATTGATGTTAAAATATTTCAATATTTTAGTGCTAATTCAGCTTCATTTTTTTCCTTTATTTTCATTATCATGAAATTCATTTCTAGAGGTATCATGATACTGTCACTAATTAAAAAACAACAACCAATGAAGATGGCAGAATTAGTCTTATTTAACTGGATTAAGTGCACTGCAGTGTGTGATGCTGAGGGAAAACATTTACATTTACATTTACCAGACGCTCTTATCCAGAGCGACTTACATGTCCTAATTACAGGGACAGTCCCCCCTGGAGCAACTCAGAGTTAAGGGTCTTGCTCAGGGACCCAGTGGTGGTAGTGCTAGAGGTGGGATTTGAACCTGGGACCTCTTGACCCAGAGGTCCGTAGGCAAATACTCTACCACTAGACCACCGCCACCGCCAACGTTGTTTTTGTGGTGCGTCTGGTTCTTTCCTCTGCATTTACCCCCAAAAACTCATTGTCATATAGTGTATTATGAATATTTCTTGAATTGAACCAAGCCATCTCTAGCACTAGATTTGTCTCCCAGATTACCAGTATTAGATGTTTCCATGCATCTTGCTAAAGTCAGGTTTTATCAAATTAAAATCGAACTAAATTATAATATAATAAGCTAAATTATTCAAAGCCCTTTAGGTTTACTTTGTTTTTAAAGCATTGGGGATATTTGATTGCAACACCATCCAACAGTCACAGTGTTGACCTTTTGTGGTCGATATAGAGAAGAAATCGAGATCTCACTCATTTAATGGCTTGAATGAGAGTTCAGTCTTCGTATGATGCATTCAAGGTTACAAAAATGAAAGCTTCTCTAGAGAAAAAAATGAGCCGATAGTCAGGCGTTCCATGGCTTGTGTTATAGTGCTGTAGATTTTATTAAACAGTAGTATCTTACTGTCATATGTTATTACTAAGAAGAGTCTCTGGGGCTTGAGCAGAAGTTTCTGTTTGCTACAATTTTTGTAAGATCACAAACATATGATGCGGCACAGAAATGCATCAGAGCTGAGTTATGATTTCAGGCTGCGTGTGCGTGGTGTCCCATGTGTTAAAACATTTTAGTAACATAGGCCGCCTTTGTCTTAATATTCTTTAGTCAGACCTTATTTAAAGAACAGCACCATGAAATACTGCAGCTTAAACTCTGTCTGAATGAATGTGTTCTGCATGCTGCAAGCGTGAAATCTCTGAACACTAAATCTTCTTCAAGAATAAGAAAATGCCAGACGGAGGGTTTCCAGTATGTGGCTATCCTCATCTGACTCTGGGCTCCACAGGGAGTTCTCGATTGTCTTTTTTGGCTTGCACGGCTGGTAATACTGGCATTTCCGCATCGCTCTACACTTTCAAATATCTCCAATCTGCGGCTGTCACTGACAAAAGGGTATTTTTTCTGACAGTAGAGTTGACAGAATTTATAACTCCAGCTCGAAGCTCTAAAATCATACTTTTAAATCACGTCTCAGTGCAGAACTCTCTCCGCAAGTTGCAATATTTTTATCATGACATTTAGAGTACATTGCATGTAATCATGCACTTTCTATAGATAAACAATGATTTTACTGAAACAGGAGTTTTGCGGAAGTTTGCTGTCTAGATGTGGCGGGTTGCTACCAGACTGCACTTTTCTCATGCCCTTCCGGTAAGCATATTTAGAGCGGTTTCTTCTTTTTTATTACAAAAAAAAAAAATACTCTATGCTGTGGAAGGTCTGAGGGGAGAAACTGGTGTCTAGACACATGCTGGCTTGGCAGGTGGACTCATCTGCTTTGGGGCTAAGTAAAGACTTTAAATTACATAAAATTACGCCTGGCTACATCTTGAAGAGATGGCCTCTGGCTTCTGCTGGGTCGGTATTAGGGAGATGTAGGTCCCCAGGAGAGAGCTGGAGAGAGGATCTTCTGAGCTTTTACAGAGCTGATGGAGAAAGAAGGACTTTTTAAATCATCCCAAACTAATAGCGCCATTGAATAAAGCCACTTCACTCAATTGTGAGAGCCTCATCTCATCTAAGAGACATCTGAGAGACATCTCATATATATGAGAGACATCTCATATAACAAATGTATGTCTTGAAATATGTGGGCTTGAAAGAACACATCTGTGTTAGAGTACTTTCCTGCGTTCTGAGATTAATTTGATTTGCCTTCACTTCTATAACAGGTACATGCTTGTTTTCAGCCACAGTGTAACAACCTTAGCTTGCCAGCATTGGACTAGTGTTTTCATATTGCTAGTTCATGCATGATCTTAAGCCTTCACCTATAAAATGCTGTTTTTATTACATTGTTCTCTACAATAACAGTAAGAGACAGAAGGAAACAAAAGTGCATGTCAGTCCATTGTCTTTTTCACTGCATGTTTTCAGTAACTAATTGAGGAGGACTATTATGATTTCTGTTTGGTTCAATCATTCAACAAGCTAGTGATGCCATACATGAACCCTTTTATTTCCCTAGAGAGTCATTTTTATGAATGAGACATTAGTGTAAAGAACCTCCACATGATGTAAAGTGTCTTTCACACTTGCATATCTCCTTTAGAAAAATGCTTATTTTAAGAACAACCCAAGATCAATCCCAGGAACATGGTTTATCTATGGTATTACAACTTTTTCTGACACCCTTATTGTTAAGAATATTCTTGAATCCTGACATTAATGTCAGTACCTCGTGGTCGGATAAAAATAGACGCTCAAACAGGGTGAGTCACCAGATTTGACAAATTTTTTATAGACACGTCACAAATAATTCTGTTAGAGCTTCAGCTGTGCTGTGGGAACCGGGGAGAATATACGGGATATGGGACAGCCTTGACTCATATTGCCAATAAAGAGGAAGTGAGAAAAGGGGAGGAAAGCACTGGCTGAAACGTCCCACATCCGTAAGGCCTAATGACCGTTAATTAAGCAGCCCAGTATGGAGGAGGTGAAATTTGTCAAGGATTTGGATAGTGGGAAGAGAAGGGATTTTGCTGATTTTGGTCAGTAATAGAGACATACCATGAGGTGTGTGGAGAGGAACCTGCAGGCTCTCCAAATCAGTGTGTTTCCAGACTAATAGAAATTCCTTTTCTTTCAAACATGGCATTACATTCCCCAAGAATTGTCTCATAATTCATTCTTGCTTATGGGAATGATTTGGCAGAAAGTAAAATTTACACAATTTCTGATTAATACCACCTGTAGTTGAGCAGTTAAAGAATGTTTGGTGTCCAAATTCTGCTTCAGAGCTGGGGTGATTTGACCACTGAAACTAATAAACCGTAGCTGTTTTGGTTGTATAAGGCAGACGTGCACAACATAAGGCCAACGGTTTTAAGGTTATAAATGATCGGTTTACGTGTTTAACACTCAACCCTCAAATGGCATCTAGTGGTGTGTTTTTTTTTTTTTTTTTTTTTTTTTTTTTTTTTTTTTTTTAAAGACATTCAGACACCTTTGCTTCGCTTTTGTAGCTTGTCTACTAACGTTTGTAGCTTCTTTGATCCGGCACTCGAGCAGCAAAATCTGGACTCTAAACCTGTCTTGGCTAAATTACCAGGAGTTGAATCTTTCCTTTCAGTTGGTGACGTGTGAAAGGGCAAAAAGTATATTTACATTTACCAGTTTTTTTGTTCCTCATAAGGTTCACCAGAAAAAGAAAAAGATGCCAGTCATATTGGCCTCACAGCTGAGTGGCTTTCATTAAAGCAAGCAGGGGTCAGATTGTCCAGTTCCTTTTTTTTGGCTCCCTTGCTGGTTCAGTCTCCCAATTCTGTAGCAATGTGGGATAAGACAGATGATGATTATGATCTAATCTCAAACACTCATGGTTATCAGAAAAAACTAGGCAATTTTCTCAGGATATACATTTGTGCCTGCTTAGATCAGTCACGTGGATTTGGCAAACCCAAGCCACCCATACACTTTTAACTGTTTTTATCTTTTTTTGCAGGAGCAGTGTTTTCTAAACCTGGAGGCACCCATCACCAGGGTTTGTGGATATGACACGCCTTTCCCTCACATTTTTGAGCCCTTCTACATCCCGGACAAATGGAAATGTTTTGAAGCTGTGAAACGAATGATCAACTACTAACAGGTGAGGTTTAAATAAGGAAAATGTGTGAGTTTTTTATTTTAGGATGAGAACAGTAAACAGGAAACACCATCAGTTTGAATAAACATGGGATGTTTTGATGATGTTTCTGTTGAATAGGCCTTATATCAACCTTATCCAGTATGTTTTTAAAATTCTCTTCATACAGTGGGCTGTTACTGGAAAATAAACGAAATGAAATGTATTAGACTTTCAACTGAGCCAAGTAAAGTTGTTAACTAATTTATGCAATTGAACTAATTTACATTCAAATGTCTGATTACTGTGACCCCTCCAAATGTATCCACTATTTGTGCTCCCTGCTCTCGAGTAGGTCAGTAATCCCAAGAAGTTCCTGAGAAAGTCTTTAAGCAGATGCATCAGCCAGTCTTTTGAGTTTACTGTCATTAGTGATGTATCTGATTTTTATTACGTATACTTTTATTATATTATACTGTTCTGGATTGTTGTGGTGTGGCCTGAGAAAATGATGAGTAATTCTGCTTTTAAAAGAAGAACAGATTCTTTTTTAATGCTGTGTGTCAGTTTGAGGTCAGTCTTAAAAACAACAGAGTCATCCAAACCAGCCGTCTCAGATGAATTCGAGTGAAAAGGAATGAACTGAGAGTAAAGGTTTCTCCCTCATTGTCACTTGCTCTCCTAATTTGCATCTAATGTGACCTTTTCAAATTAAAATGAAAGGCACTCGTTTTTCTTCTGTGTTTGTGAAAGGCCCTCAGCTAGTTTTTGTTCAGTCATATGGTGGGGTAGTGAGTGGAGCATTTTGGGAATCTTTTTCTCAGTAAACAAGATACAGTGGAACACATTTTGTAGCAGCCTTAATGTCTCTGGAAAGAATGGGTTTATTTTTCATTGATATGAAGATACGTAGTGCTATTTTTACAAGGACTAACATGGCAAAAAGTTCCATTTTGATTTCATTTGTACCCTGTGGAAGTGCGAAAGCATCAAGACATTTCCATTTTGTATCTCAATTTTCTGACACTTTAGCAACTCTTTGTTACAGAACGTGGACGTGATGACCACAGCACAGCCCCTGAAAGACTGTTACTTGTGTGATTTTTGAACATAGAACATAACTCCGGTACTTCAGCTGCTCGGAACACCCTTCAAGAACACTATTTAAGCAGATTTGTAGTGGATGCTCTTTTCTTGTAGTTTCTGATGGAATATTTCTGGGTTTGTTTGGTTCACTTTTGTCTCTCTTTTGATTTGTATCTCTCTTTTTTTTTTTTTTAAATAAAAAATCACATGATATTTGTTGTCTGAGGTTATAGGGATTGATCCTGTTGTACAGTGATTCATAATCCTTCTCTTGGATTCCTTTATAATGAAATATAGTAACATCTCGCACCGATGATGGTGGGCTTCTTTTCTTGCACCCATCAATACATGGTGTAATTTAGCAGATTTTTTTCCTCATCTTTCAATCCTGTAGACCTTGTTCAAAATGCAAAATAATCCATCTACAACTTACTGACATACAGTCAAAAGTTTCACAACATTCTTGATCATCCTGACTGTTCAACTGTGGAAATACAGCAAGAATGACCTGATACGATTAGTGCTTTTATGAAATGTTCAGTTTAAAAGTCATGCCTGTGGTGTAAACATGGGTACGTGAAAGTTATAGAATGCATTTGTGATCGTTTTTGTTTTTTTGTTTTTTTTTTTTCTCTCTCATACTCTACACAAAAAAGCCATGTTACTCATTCTTGCTTTTTTGTGTGGAGCATGTCTGGACCCATTTTGTTTTTCAGAATGACGTGAACTAATCTGAGGTTATTTAAGCAGTTTCTTATTGCGACTACTTTCCTTACTGTGAAGGAACTTTTCATTCGTGCATGCAAGTCAGAGTCAACGTGACTTCTACCCAAAGGCAGTAAGCATACATCATGTGTCAAGTATATATTCATATGTACGAAATAATATGTGCAGGTCTGGGTCTGCACAGTGTTTTTAGGTTTTGCTGCTGGCCTGTCCTCACAAGCACTGTTTTCATGTAGAGGACACTTTTAAATGAGACCTTTCATTTAAGTTTCATTTAAAAAAACTGTATTTCCATTTGTAACAATTTTGCTTATGAAGACATTTGAAAGGTGTAGCTGATGTGGACGGCAAAACTTTTTCTCTAATAAAGTTGGTGTTAGGCTTAACATTGCGCTGATGTTTCTTGATGTGTCGCAACAATGAATATAACATGAAAAAAGTTTGTAAAATAGTAAAAATAGTTGGAAATCCTTACCTATTACTGTTTTTGACCTTTTCCGTCACTCCTTGAAACAACCTCATGAATGACCTTATGAAACTCTTCTCATTTATGATTCTGCACATCATGTACCACTTTTTGGGTTATTACAGTCGGAGGCTGTGGCTTTGGCATCAAATATAAAAAGGAAATAAACATCCTAACCATCCAAAAACTGCTGAGACAATGTCACTAATCACCAAGTATCTGCAAACCTCAGGAGAACATCAAAGAGGGTTTTCTTGGTGCTCTTAAGCCTCCTCACCACAAATTATGGTGAGAATGCAAAGATAAAATAGTATCTGTCATTTTGGTTGGAGTGAAGGCGAACCCTTACCGTAGTGCAAAATTAGGCTCTTCCCTTTGCTAGAGGTAGAGGAGATGACCTTTTGGTTACAATGGTTTAATGGTGTTCACCAGACACAGCACTATCATGTGGCTGAATGTTATCAATGCTCCATTTCTCAGCATGCTTAAATTCTTGCCATCATTTTGGAGAAATTGTGATGAAGGAGGAGACAAGAAACATGGCTAATACAATTCCGTGGCCTGAAACATACGGCCCATATGGAACCCTGGTTTGGCTTTTATCACTGAAGACCTTGGAGAACTGAATTATTAGATGTTGTGCTTGTAAACGTTTTTCCGAACCTCAAATAAAAATAAATTAACTTCAGATCCTGTGTTTGGATGTTCATCTTACAGACTGTTGCAACGAATTCTTTTACATGTTTTTGTGTTTCCAAGCTTTAATAGAGGATTTAAATTCTGATTCTGCTACTATTTCCAAAGGCCTGCCTGGAGAAAGCCTGGAGTGTTTAGCACAGGATGGATTCACAGGAGCTGCTGGGGCTTCTGGCAAATCTCAACTCATTTGGTCCTTCCTCTGTGAGACGTTTCAACCCTTAACACCTCCCCTGGGAGGCTTTTTGGGTGGGGCCTCCCCTTTCTCTCTCTCTCTCTCTCTCTCTCTCTCTCTCTTACTTGGTCTCTTTTGAGCTCCCTTTCTCTTTGCATTGGAACCCTGAGAATATTAATGGAAAACACATCCCAGCTTTTATTTTCCCTGATTAAAGGCTGGGCCCTTGTTCTCCGGGAAATTAGAATTGTATGGTTGATAGTAAGATGTACTGCAAATGTTATAATTACTGCTACAGTTGTGGAGAAACAGTTGAAAGTTATTAATTAAAACAGCAGAAAGAAATTTGTTTCGTTTCTTCAAACAATGGAGGAGCCTCTGGGAAGTAATAATGTTTTGAATTACAGAATATGGCGTGGTGAACATTCTTGCAGTTATTTATTCTTATTCCAACATTTAACAGAGAGGTAAGTACCCAGAATGGACAAAAGCAACCAAAAATGTCCTCATGCATGTGATTTCACAGACATTCACTTTTATACTATAAGATACCTCTGGGATCAGTTGGAGTGATATTTGTGAAGTATTCATAGTCAACGAGCACACAAGGCAGGATTTTCCATTTGAAATTAGAAATTTAAACTAAAAAAGGTTATTTACCACATTTACCCTCCAGGCATGACCAGCAACATGCATTAATCATATATCAGTTATCATAGTCATCGTGTTGGAAACAGGAGAAATGGACATGTTAACCCAAGCCCACTGTCAGGAATCTACATTGGGTACGATAATACAAACCGGCCAGGTCAGGAAAGCATTATCTCCATGGTATTCTTCCAGTGGCAATGGCATCTTTCCACGCCCCCTGCCACACTGCAGTGAAGGTTGAGAAATAGGATTTCAAATGATCAAAACAGTTCAATGAGTTCATTTTGACACATTAAGAAAAGCTAATGAAGAAACTAGAATCACAGCCAAGGATGCAGTTGCAAGAAAGCATGTAATAGAGAAGAGCACTCTGCGATGAAATAAAATAGTAAAAGGAGAAACTATACAGATATGAACAGCAGTAACTTTATGCTACCTATTGCACAGTTCTAGCATGAGGGACCATAGTCGGGAATTGAATCATGTGATCATCATGTCCAATGCGTTTGTGCATGGTTATTTAGGTTTGAAGAGAACTGCATTTCACTTCTTTGCTGCTTCTCAAACCTGTCTGTAATAGGCCTTGGTGCTAACTAACGGTTGCTAAGAGGAGGCAGAAAAACACTGCTCAGCGGGGTCAATTTGGCTGACGGCTCAAAAGAAAGACTGTTTATACATAAATGCCATCCTGTTAGAGACAGGGAAGCTCTGACATGTGATGCGGTTCTGATTATGTGACAATGAAATCATTTCCATTTCTAATTTAAAGAGGTTTTCATGTAATGGGCCACTTTAAGGTCTTGCAGCAAACAAAGCAAGTCAGGCTTGTTGTCTCTGAGTGCTAAGCACATGCTTGCTGGCCAGTCGCCACATAATCACCACCAAGGGCATTCTTAGGCCTTTCCCAATCCAGTCCATCTCAGCTTCCCAAAGAGCTTGGTGTAGACTGCAGTAATATTCAGTGTGCACCATCTGCAGGAAGGTGTCTTAAAAAAAGAACTCACTGTTATAAACAACCTGAGTGGATTTGAAATTCCAGAATGACCTAAGAATGTAGGGGTAATTGGTTGAGCAGAGAACAAACTGAACAAAGTTTGGCTTAGCACATTAAATAAGCTGTTTGTGATGATGTGCCAAGACACTGCATGACTTTAAATTCGGAGTGTACTTTATGCACAGAGAATAATATGTGTCTTAAACACAGAAGAAGAAACGCAGCAACCGTTGCAGTACATTAATCTATGGAGTCTTTCAACACATTTAAATCATGCAGCCTTTCCACAGGAGACTCTGCTCTCTTGTTAAGGAGACTTAAATCTGTGAATCTTATGCTTCTTGAAGCAAATGCAGATGCTGGCGTCCATATGACAAGCTCTGATTCAGTGAGGAAAGACGATATCCAGACAGAGATGAATGTTCGCTGGTGTTGATGCTTCCTGAGAGGGCTCCAGGAGGACTGATAATGTCAAACACAAGTGGCCAACATTTTGAGAATTCACCATTAAGGAATAGATTACGGCACCTAGACGGTTTTATCTACAGAGGTTGGGTTTCATTCACCTCTTTCCTGATTCCTTCTGCTTGCTATACTGTCTGAGATACTCACTTTGACCATGTTTCACACTGTTCTGCTAGCTCATCACTCAAAATGATGTGTTTTCTTAGATTTCATCTGTCCAGGCATGAGCGCAAGCTTTTTCATCCTGCTGACCTTTGTAGCACTCACTTTTTTAATGCTTTTGTAAACTCAGTAGTGAGTACTTAAGCCCTGTTTGAGCAGAGCGTTTGTCAGAAATGGCTGCAGTGGTACTGAAGGATCCAACACTGAGGAATTCGGGTGAAGCGAGGGGATGAGTCATTCGAGGTCAGTAAGGGAATCGGATGAGGAGGGAAGCATTCCTCCTTTCTTAAGTACACACTCACACACACACATACACATGCACACAAACACACACTCTCAAATCACAGATGGAAGCAGCAGGACAAGCCCAGGCAGAAGGGCACAACAGGAGTGAAGTCTTGCCTGGCTATCTGATGAAAACTGAATGAGGGCTCTGTGAGACGCTCAGATGTCACTCCACTCACACTGATACATGTGGAAACAATTCTTCTGCAATATTGACTTCTGTTTAAAGTAAAGACTTGGAACTGCTTATGGTTACCCACTGTGTGAGGTACTATACTGACGATAAAGGATCTTCCATCGTCTCAAAGTTCAATGTCAGTTTGTTGATTCAGCAGCATCATTGCCCATTTTAAATGTGCAAGCGGTAGATGGCTGGTTACCTTTCCCTTTTCTAAAGCATAAAATAAAAAGTTGTTTGCTCAGTGGAACTGGACAGAGATCATAGGGACTAAATGGAGCATTTTGATTACACTCTCACAAAGCATGGAGCACTTGGGTACTGAACCACAATAAAGCAATTCACATTTGAGTGGCAATAACAAAACTTTCTCAGGCTATTGAACAATCTGCTGGTTCTACTGTTTCTATAGATTTCTGGAGTTCCTTAAATGTCATTTTAGTATTCCCAGTGACTAGGTTTGCAATAAGAATGGAAGAATACCAAGAGAACCATAATAAAGTACTCATTAATTGGTATGGTTTTACTTCTGGTGCCACTTCACAAGGAGATAGCATCTCTTGTCATGAAGGCTATTCTTAATTTGGGGTAAAAATGGGGTGGTGGTCATCTAATGGTAGGATACTCGCCTATGGCCCAAGAGGTCCGAGGTTTGAATCCAACCTCCAGCAACTCCAGCACTTCCACCATTGGGTTCCTGAGCAAAACCCTTAACCCTGAGTCCCTCCAGGTGGACTGTCTCTGTTATCAGTAATTGCAAGTCTGCTAAATGCAATAAATGTAAATGCAATTTTACTCCCGAATGTGTAATGAAAATTAACACTTATTGAAATATGTTTTTGTAAATCACTACAGGTTAATGTTAGTTGTCATAAAAGACTCTTATAGATTTCATGGAGCTTTATGAATGCAATTCTACAGTAAAATGGTTCCAAACTGCCAACAAAAGACATGGTGTTATTCTATCATATCTGCATATAAATAATATAAGCTTAAGTTGTTCGGATCTAATAAAAAATCATGCTTGCCAACACATTCAGCTGACGAGTCCTAACATACTGTATAAAGTTCTATATGACATATCTGAGCGAGATTTTTATTTAATTACATTTTTTTGTTAAGCTGAGCTCTGTGTGTTATGTGACTTTTTCATAATTTCATTTGTTTTGTTTTCTTATATTTAGCTCTTCCTGATGTTGAGCTCTGTTGGGAGAGGCAGTCTCTAATTAGAACAGCAGAAATACATATTTAGAGTTCTGTGTGGCTTTTGGGAAACTCTGTATTTAAGGCTGAGAGGGAACAATGAAGGAGACAATGCCTGTGGAAAGATGTATTTACAGAGTCTGCAAGTAGCCCACTGTCTGTCAATATACCCTTATAGCACTTTTCTGACTATGCAGAAATATGAAAGGAAGCCATTAATTACTTTTTCCCCCTTTTGTAATAAAATATTCAAAGTCTACTAATATGTCTACTTCTTTTTTTCCTCCTTTATTATATTAGTACTCCTAGAAAAGCATGACATGCCTGAGTGGTGTGCACTGATTTACGGTATTACTATTTTACTCAGCGCTTTGGTGCTAATACGTGTGGAAGCTTTAATTCACATGGCTGCTTGGGCTTTGTGTTGCTTTCTGTCGGGGCAAGCCTGCACAGGAAGTGTGGGTGAGCCCCGGCAGACATTTCCCTTGGCTCTCATGCAGACCATTTAAAAGCTAAACGGCACCTTTGATAGATCTCCACTCACAGACTGTGGTTACATATTTAAATTAAATAGAGAGGGTAGCTTCTTCTGCACTGTAATTGGGTGAATTACTCATTTTTAATTTGCATCAATTTCTCATGCAACCTAAATACAGTTAAACAAGCACCAGCTCCAGATGTGTTTTTTGGTTTCACTTTTAGATGTGAGTAACATTCAATTTAAAGGTCACTACTAAATCCGACTGACACGCTGCCCTAGCTGCAGGATGTGTTTTTAAATTTTTTTAAATTTTTTTTTTTTTATGTTACAGTACTCTGTGGAACTGGGCAAACCGTTCCCAGCATAAAAAACACCATATGAGACATCAATCAGCACATAGCTGGTCTCGCCAGATGTTTGGGAATAAACGCACTGCTAATTAAGGGCCTGATGGCCTCTGATCTTGCTCTGTATTTACATGGGGGCAGTAACTAACACCAACAAGGTCTAGCACGAGCTCTTGCATCTTCCATCGTAAGGCCTCGTCTGGGCCAGGCCCCAGTCTGTGGGTAAATATTTAGGGCAATGGGATGTTTCCCCTCTTGGACGGAGTTATTCCAGGAATGCCCATGCTTCCACGAGTGAGCTTGTGTCAAGAGTGTGCAGCTGTTAGCTTAAATGAAGCCTCTGAGTCACTGGGGCTCTGTTGGTGCTCCCACTGAGCGTGTTCCTGACTAGACAGGATTAAACATGTCAAAGTGCCGGCCAGGGTCCGGGGTGGAAAAGCGAGAATGAGGAGGTTCAGGCTGCTGTGATGGAACACATGAAGAAGCAGATGTCAGCTTGTCCCATGGTGGTCTGATGTATCAGGCCAACAAGAAACCAAGTTTTTTTTTTGGATTTCTTTGGTAATTTATTCCTGCATTATGCAGGTAATTTATTCCTGCATACTTTACTCTGTGTGTTTTTCTCTCCCCTTTTTGTGCACACTACCTTTTCCTCACCTACAACTTTTTTTTCCCCCAAGTGTGCCCTATATTTTCCCTCTGTAGTGTTGTATCTGTGTTTCTTTGCATTACTGCAGGTGTTTATTCACTATCACTGCAGTATTTTCGGCTCCGAAAGCCCTGTTTCATCTTGGCAAACCATGTTTGACAGGTTACTAAATACAGCTGGTCCCCGTTTCATTTTTCAGCATGTGCTTGTTTGCCCTTCTCAACAGCATCTTTCAATCATGCTGTCCTCTCTATTCCTTCTCCATCTCCTCAGCTAACCAGACTTATTCAGCAGTTCTACATGTACTACTGCAGGTTCCAGTGGTAAACAGAGCCCCTTTCTGGGTTAGTGTACAGTGTAAATAACTGTTTAAACAGCAAAGCACGTGCTATCTCTCTGGTCAGGTCACAGAGTTCCCAGTTATGTTTGGTAAATAAAAGGGTGGAGGTGGTCTAGTGGTAGGCTACTTGCCTATGGACCAAGAGGTCCCAGGTTCAAATCCCACCAGTGAGGCATTACCACCACTGAGTCCCTGAGCAAGACCCTTAACCCTGTAATCAGGACATGGAAGTCGCTCTGGATAAGAGCATCTGCTAAATGCTGCAAATGTAAATGTGCTTCAACAACAATTGTATTGACTTTCTTGTTTTGTTGAGGATCTTTTCTCCAGGCTTCCTGAAGAACAAAGTTTTTGCCTCTCATTTTCAGTCCAGTCCCTGTACCTGAGCAGTTTCAGAGGCTTTTTTTTGTTGGTTAAGCCACACATTCAAGCAGAACAAGTCCATTTATCTAGAACCTTGTAGCTTTAGGCTCTTAGCCTGTCAAAGTAAATAATTTCTTCTTATTTCTTTAATTGAAACCAATCAGAATCCCAAAAATAATAGTCTGAAGGACATAAAACACCAAGATGATTACCTACAAAAATATAAAGAAAGAAAAATTGTGCAGTACTGTTTTTTAAAGAACATGAGCAGTGATAGTTATTTATGGATAGATGGTGGTGTACCTACCAGCCATTTCTGTGGTACAGAAAGTACATTTAGTTTTGACCTGCTGTACAATGACAAGAACAGTCTCAGTGATTGTGAGCAACATAATATGAGTGAACATATCTGATCTTGATAGACTCCGGTTCCTAATCTGAAACTTCTTTTGGCTGATAAAATCACTTATTTGGCTTTCAAAACCATTTTATTCTGACTACAAGTTTAAAAGGTCAAGGCAAACTTGCCATGAGAATTCACATAGCTGTTTTATACAAGTATGCTGTCAAGAATCCATCCCAACCCACACTTTTTGAAGGCATTTTTCAGGAGTATTGTTGGAGCGTTTCTGCATATTCAAGACAGCATAATCCTTCTGTTACTAGTTCTAAGCATATTACCTGAGAACACTGAAGTCTTTCCAGAAATACTAAAGGTTGTAGTTTTGCATATAACACTGTAGATGCAAGTTTTTTGTGGGAGACGAGTATTTTTTGCAGCCCATGTGAGTGATGAGTGCTGTGGGAGGTTCTATAATCTCACCCTTGTTCTTGCTGGGGTCATTTTAAATAAGCTTGGGCAACAGAGCAAAGAACATAGTGTCCAAAGGGGCCATCAAGCTGTGCATTGGGAAATGACACTTCAGAAAATACAAATACATTTCTCAGGAAACTTTAAGGTGACTTTAATCCCTGTCAGGATTTAAGCTTGAAAGGATCATGACAGAGCACAGTCAGCACAGGACATCACTGTGAGTCATTGCAGAAACATTGAATTACGGTCCCATGACGCCTGCTTACTGGCCATAAAGAAATGTGCTATGACCACAGAGTGGACCAGTACCAGACATGTCAATTGCTGGATCATCTTTGCATTTCCTGTGGTCTCATAATTAGTTGTGGCTACATCTAAAGCATACCCAAAAGGCCTTATGTTTAAGTCCCATCTGGCTGAAAAGTCAATGGCTTGCTTAACTTTGAAGCCCACAGAATGCCAGAGACACATATGACAAATCAGCCTGTCCATTGTTATTTAGCTGTTTATCATTCCATGCTCCATGTTTATTAATTTATAATTTTAACTGATAGGCTGTTAATGGCATCAACAAGCTGCGTTGGATGGTGACCATTGACAGATGTCCCCCCCCAGGTTTGTTTCCTCGAGCAAAAATCCTTAGAGCATAAATCTGTCTTTGGTTCTTGGCTGGGAAGCCACTAACGAGCCCTGAGATGAGTCACACATTTCACAGTGTCATGTAATGAAAAGCTCTTACTTGTCTTGTGAACCCACAACATACCCAACCGACGCCAACCACCACCAGTACCCTGGCCTAGCAAAGCCTAGCTTAGCTGGGCCCAGCTCCCCACCACACAGAACAATTCCTCGAAGCATCTGAGCTCCAGGCCTCACCGTGCTACCCTGAGAGCTTGTACTTTGTATTAACACTCTTGATTAGCCAGTTTGTCACTATTCTATGGCTTCATATACAATATTAACACAGCATGGTTAAGACTGTCATGTGAAAGCTAAATCTAGAACTTTCAGAACCAGGGCTGATTTGCACATGATGGGTGCAGGGGTACCAACTTCATCGCTACTTCATTTTTAGACGAAAAAAGAAGGAAACCATACTAAAGTATGACATTTTTCAACTTCCAATTTATAAATCACATATTTATGAGCATAAACATGTTGGTGGTGCCCCTGTCTATTCAAACCTGTCCATCAGAGTGTGCTCTTCTTTTTGCCAACCAGCAGCAAAGAAAAATACCACATTAGGCTGCCCTGTTCTTACAATGAAAGTCCTCTAGAGCCAGGGACATTTAAAAGAGTAACTAAGCCTATTTAGAGCTTTTCAGACTATGACACAGACACTCAAAAAGAATTTTGATCTAGATTACCTAGACAGCAGTAATAACATGTAATAGATTTAAATATTAAAATCTTTATTAACCTGTTTTACTGATGTGTTTTCAGAATTGGTTAAGCTGGTGCACTAAAGACAGTTCCATCATGAGTAAACTTTGTAGGCAATGATACATTTGATAAATACTGCATTAATAACTTTTTGTTTAAAGGGAATTGATCCGATTAAGGCAGATCATGGTCTTTTAACATCAGCCAACCAGCAATTTCTTTTCTCTGTATTTTCCAGTCTTAATACTGCTTGCTCTATGCATTGATGGAGCTGTATTGTTCTGGTGGCATGAGGGGGATCTACACAAATCTAGGCGGATTCTTTTAATGTTGTGACTGATTAGTGTTTATTGGAATGTCATTTGGCCATCCCCATTTTTTATTTATATATTATTTGCGAGTGCTGCACTGATTGTGTTTTCGATTGTGGACAGGCTTAGTTGAAATGTTTATTTCTTGACTAATATGTATTTGTAGATAATATGTGCTGTTCAGCAGTTGCGTCATGTGTTTTGTCCACCCAGTGGACT